>KV426050.1:39134-78021 GCA_001632375.1 Exidia glandulosa HHB12029 | reverse complement strand
CGTACCGCGTGGAGGTCATCAGTATGACTATTACGATCCGAGCGCTGTCAACTCACTTTCCCTTTGCGGAGGATTCTACGTTATCGAAGGCGCACCGACGTACGACTTGTCGCACATGTGGCACACATTTGACGAGAACACTCCGTACACTCCTTCTCCGCGCACTAGTGATCCTTTGGTATCGTCCATTGACGAGAATAGCGAGCTAGCTCTCGCAATGATTCCTTTTAATCAGTAGAACTACTCTTTCCGTTCTCGTGATAATGATAAGAGTTTACTTTCCTCTCATTTCTACATGTGCGTAACGACGCGGCGCGTTGCTGCTCCGGAGTCAGATTATCATCGGAATCTACTATGCATGTGCTCGCAAATTATTCCAATAGGAAATAGTAGTCACTGGATGACCGAATGTCGTTGCTTGGAGCCACTGTCCCATTTAGGCAATTTTTCCCCACGGGGTCACGCAGGATCGGCGGGCTCCGGCTGCGTGAGCCCGTGGGAAAGCAAGATTCCCGCCGTTCTGTGCATTCCCCTCACTAATGCAAGTCATAATTAGAAGTCCTATATATCTGAGCTGCCAATTCCTTCTCCACAGCCCATGGGTTATTCGGGAACCCAGTCAAATTCCAAAAGCCTTTCTCAAGACGATTTGACGGGCATTCCCCTGGAGTGCAGACATGAGTGATGGTGGGAAACGTTATGATGTACCTAGTAATGCTCTAGATGTGCGCATGTGAGTTGGCACGCGTGCAACTGGTACATGTCCATTGTTGTACGGTTGTACGCGAAAGCTCACAAACGAAGTCCTTCAGTCTCATGTCGATGCTGCAATGAGTCAAAACCCTCTCCAAGTGTTCTGTAACGACCCTGTAACGTTCTCTCAATTTCTATGATTCGATCTTGTTCACTATTGCGATCGCCAGATGTTGCGCTCGGCCGAGCGCAACAATCACGCGTCACATTCGGTCACAGCTTATGTAAGCAATCTTCTCCGTGTATGGTTGGTGACGCCTGTGCGAGTGCTGGACATTGCTATGCATGACCTAGAAGTTGAGGAGCGGCGAGGAGTCAAACGGGAGCTTTCACGCTAAGGCTCATTGTACTGTAGTTGTAGATAGGACATCAACCTATGGGAGTCAAACACAGCACTTGAGCTCCCGTGTAATCATTCTATGGGTCAATCTGCACATATCCTCTAAGTCTGACGATGCCGCAATGTTTGAGAGAAAGGAAATGAGTATAACGCTGTAGACCGCGTAGAGTCAATCGCGGGCGAAACCGCATCAGCGCCGAATTATTGTCTGCGGGCTGCACAGGCAGGAAATGTACAAGCCCCATACGCGTTGTAAGCTGGTAATTATGGCTGGTAAGGTAGGGAATATATTGTCTCGAACTCTCGGTTTCGGGAGCGGCAGTGCACGCGTCTTGCTTCCCGACATTTCTGTCTCATTGTCATCGACGCCCGCGCCATGATCATGCTCGCTGCGGTACCACCGCGCACTCGCTCAACCACATCCCTGTTCGCACGTCCAGACCTCGTGCCCGCTTCTCGTTCCCAACCGTGTGCAATGTGCATCGCGCCTGTCGAGAACTTGCGCGCCATTTTCGTGTACAAGTCCGTTCTGACGCGTCTCGTTGGACCCGGTGCGTCCCCTTTGCATCTGTCTATTGTCTTCCTGACCTCGCTTTTGCAGATGCTCGACCGCACCCGCGCCTGTGTTCGCCGTATACACACCTATACGCGCTCTGACCAACGCCCAACTTCGTTCGGTGGTCAGCGTCCATTGCGCACGCGACCACACTGTGTATCTGAGCGCAATTCGTGGAGAATTCAAGACGAGTTGTGTGCGTTGTCGTCGCGCGTGTCGAGCCCGTCATGCTCGATATGTTGGGTGCGAAACCCTGAAGCATAAGGGTCGTAATCTTCTTTGCCCGCTTGTTCTTGTTTACGAAGACCTTGATGCTCCTCAAGAGGCGTCCTAGCTCGTGAGTTGGGGAATGGAGTCGCGGTCGTGTCCCAATCGCACTCACGTGCTCGTTCAACCGCCAGATACGCCCCTCGCACTCCTCATCCCAGCTTGCGAATTCGAGAATCCAGTCGCAGGTCTGACGATCAAGTTCCAGCTGAAGAACCAGGTGCGTATGCTGCCCGTCCAGTGCTTACGCGGCTTCATGAAATATGGTCCCACTGATGATTCAAGTCCTAGATAAAGAAGACGCGTCGCGACACTCTTCAGGCGCACCGAGCGGGATGTAAGGCTCCAATCCATTACATTACCATTACGACCCTCAGTTAACTAATGATAATGAGTAATGTAATGGGTCGTAACCCATTATAACTAGTTATATTCGAGCGTGCACATGTCCGCTGCGGCGGGTCTTCCCGCCACACTGTCTCCTACTTTTCTCCACAACCAGAGACCCGGGACTCAAGCGCCGTCACGAGCGGTATAAAGGCTCTATATACCTTAGATGTACCTAGGTTTTGGGACGCGGAATTCGCAGCCTCGCCTGGTACTGACCGGGCCGTCCGGGTTCTGCCTGCGGAGCCATTTCAAGTCTACTGTGTGAACCAGACTTTGGACCTGCACAAGACTTTGTATATAGACCGTGATGGCTGCAAATTAACGTCTTACAGATGTGTTTGAGTTTGCTCTTCTGTGCCACGGTCTGTACAAGTCACATCTAGCTCTGGCACTTGCCGAAGTGCAGAAAAATAATCATTTCTCTGGACTACTAGAGCTACGACAAGCGACTCATTAGGCGTGGATAGGATGAACCGATACAGGTATTCGGAAAGTAATCAGGAAAGGCTCAAGGGACATGTAGTTCATGGGATCAATACTTCATATTCTAATGCATGTGGCTAAACTAGTAATCAAGCGCTGCTGGATGAACCGGACGCGCATGGGTAATCATCTTCAGCTTCGAAGACAAAACGGCGACAGGTACCGGTGCGAATGTGATCGCGCATCGCAGCTGGCAAAGCGACAATGTCGCAGTACTTGCAGTGCTGCAAGAGACGGTGAAGTGAAGGGAGGTAGTCGATATGAAGACCTGACGCGCTGTTCAGAGCCACAAGAGCGCGAGTCTCAATCAAGCCCGCGGTATTCATGGCTTGAATGGGCATTGTTGGAGTCTCCCTCGCAAACGTCGCGAGGCCAGGTGGAACAGTCGGGCGAGCGCCTTCATCGTCTTCGTCGTCCTCAAGATAGTCCGCTGTATCAACGGTAAGAAACGGGAACACTAAGGAAGGGAAACTGCGCACCGTAAGTATAGAGATACTCGGGCGGCGCCTCAAACGAAAAGCCTAAGACAGCGGTGAGTATGCAGAGGCTCAACGCCGATGACAACCTACTGGGGTTGAAGACACGGCGGTGTAGAGCCATAGCTGGAGATGTATCGAGGGGTGCTGCAAACATTATTAGAGGAAGGTTGTGATGCGTAGAAATGAGTCTCACCCTCGTAAAAGCAGTCTTCCTCGTCCAAGTTGTGCTTGCAGACAAACTTGTAGCACTTTTTGCCTCGGATCGTCTCCGCCACCAGTTTGCTCTCGCATTCCTCCCTAGTGAGAAATCCGCTTCGGCCGTGAAGACAGAGCGGTGGCGAGATGTCGCGTTCGGCCATGAACACGCGAAGTCCGCTGGCAGCGACATAGGAGCCTAAACGCGGCGAACGGTCATGCGTGGGCCTAGCAGAAACCGCCGTGCCATATTGTTAGGCACTAGTCCACGCACGCGCAGAACACTCACCATCGCCACTCCCTCAGCGCATTTGCCTCATGGTTCCATCCTAAGATGATGCCAGAGTCCTTGGCCGATGACTCGATGCGACGAAGAAAACCTTGGATCTCGCCGGAGGCGAGGAGAATGCGCGCGACACGACGAGCAGGGGATATAGCGTACGGCGCGCCAGGAGCCGAAGCGACGGTGAGAGCACGACGACGACCGCCAGAACGACGAGGAGCACTGTAGGTGAACGACGACATGGCAATGAGAGCTGTAGGATAGATGCAGATAGGGACTTGCAATGCATTCCGTCGCTCACAGGGCTGGCCTTTTATAGCGGACGGCCCTCAAGGGACGTGGGACTTCGATTTTTCGCCAGCTCTGGTGTCGCAGTTGGGCGCCTGAGCACTCGACACGCCGATAAAGCCGGGCGGTCGCTGGTTCGCTCCGTAGTCGTGCCCGACACCGTCGCCGAACGCGCTTCTGCGAGTGCTCATATGATGGCGCTGTGACGTGCACAGCCCGAGTGGAAAGGACCCGAGTGCTCATCGAGAAGCCCGTCTGCCGGGTTGCCGTGATGCCGAGTGCTCACATACTACCCCGTCCACATTTCGAATTTCTTGGCCGCAGGTTTTTTTTTTTTTGAAATCGGCCCACCAGCCAAACGAGGCGGTTTGCACGGTTGATGCAGCGGCGAAGCACAGCGTCTTCGCTTCGCGTTCCCGATTTGGATAACCTACGGAAATCTCGTTCCCTGCGCTGCGCGGGAGGTGAGACTGTGTCCTGAGTGAGTGAGCTATCCAGAGCACGATGTTTAATGGTTCGCTGTACCAGGCTTTACTCCCACGACGCTAGAGTCGTCTTCAGCGTCGAAAAGACGGTCTTGACAGGCTTCGGCACCGTTCGCCGGTGCATAACTGTCAATCAGGATGCAGACGAGCTGTGCTCAAGCTTCCCCAGGGTTGTTCGAAGGGGCCCAAACGCAAAAAAAAAAAAAAAGTGGCGCGGCCAAGAAATTCGAAATCGGCTGTACCTAGGCCTGTGACAAGGTTGCTGATGCGGCGATTTGCTGTTGTCGTTGAGGGCTGTGCTGATGAGAATCGAACTGCTTCTTCGCAAGCGCCGCCGCCCGGGAAAGAAGCCCATCAAAGCAGGTCCAATCGTCCACCATTTCCGATGGGTCCTGAATCGTGATTCTCTTCTGTGTCGTCTCAAAGCTGCTGTCAAAGTGGATATCTTCCTATGCCGCCGCAGTTTGACTTCCCAGGCCGAGGTCTCGCTCCTCGCTTCGTCTGTCTGACCTGAACCTATTCCAGAGAGAGAACTCGGTGCTTATCCCTTACTGCACGGCGCAGATCTACGGTGTCGCTTTTCTGATTTCTCCGTCGGTCTCTATATATATTGCACAGCCTGACGGTTCCGCATGCATGCACGAATCCCTCACTCTGGGCTGTTTGGTCGGCATTCCTATTTAACGCAATGCAGTACCTCGGAGCTCAAACTAACGCCTGCGCGGCCCACCCACATTCGTCTACTGTACTTCTTCCGTTCATCGCAGCGCGATGTACTTATTGGCCTCCCGCGGTATGTAGACTGCATTACCCATTGAGAAGGAGGCACTCAAATCCAACTACCAGGACAGTTCCCTCTCGCGGGCGATCAGTTGGAACGCTCTCCACGGGGCAGGGCGAATCGCAATGCCAGTGCGTACTGCTGAGCGTTCCACCCCATGTTCTGACCGGATGACGTTGCGATGGGCATATCCAGACCACAATGGCCGGACGATTGGGACTTTCGGTCTCGTCGCAGGCATCATAGGGGCCACTATAGCGCTCTTCGTCATCATCACGTGGTGTTTATGGTACCTTCGAAAAATGCGTCTGGACGAGGAGCGTACTGCAATAGGAGTCGAGCCGTTGCAACTCCCACGGTCTTCACCGTCTTCTCACGAAAGGCTGCGTCCGCTACGCAACGTTTTCAGGAAAGCAGCGGAAAGGAGGATCCCTTTAGCGGGCCTGACACTTCGACCGGAGACGACCAGGGGCGCAGCAACCTCGTCCAGTCACGGTCCGCGAAGTCTTGTGCGGGGTGTGATTGGACATCTGAATCAGGAGAGCCCTGCTCCGCCGTCGTATCAATCAAATCATGCCGCTATCAGTATGTAGTCTTCCCAGATTTGCGCTGTCCATCCTGACATGTGCGTCAGAACTTCCGACTCGAGCTGTACTACCACCGCGCAGCGGAAGTTATGTCACCTATGTCAGTAGTTTGCCTCCGTACACAGGGAGTGCCGGCGAAGCTCGAGTTCCTCAATATACCCGCGAGTAAATTTCGTAACAGCAGTTCGACGGTACAACACAGAGAGGGCAAAAAGAAAGACGAGCTGTTGGCAATTCTCCTATTCTTACGGCCTATTGCAAACAATACGCGGCGTGCTGCCCCGGACTCAGTCCAACTGCACAGCCGATTCAGATGCGCCTTCCGCGTGGATCGTGATTCGCAGGCAATGCGGCGGAATTGATATCACACGTTTATACCGCCGATTCCCTGGATCAGAAGCGCCTGTTCTCCGGGTAACGTGCTCTTCTCGAATGTTGAACTCGTCTCCGGCGCTGACATCGACTCGGGAGGGCTTCGACGTCCTGTATCACGATTGATCCTCAAGTCCAGTTCCGGCGACCCCTGATATGCTGGAAGGACTGTAACCGAGCGCCCACTCAAAGTCCACACAGTCATGCAACCAATTCTCGTGCTGAGAGCGCCCGTAGCTCGTATAATCACATCGCTCGCTTCAGGATGACCGGCGGATTGCAGACATAGACCTGCTCGCCCCGCTGTACATGTATAGGATCTCTGGTCGGTGTCTGTCTCGGGAAGTGCTCACCGCATCTGTCCACGAGCGCCGTTCCACGGTATCTTTGTGCTTCTCGCATGCCAACCTTTCGTCTGAGCTGATAACGCCACCCGTCTGGAATACGATCGACAATTCGATCGCGCGCTAGGGTAGTTGTTTGGTTCTCGGGTGAACCGACACCTTGGTTATCACGCCGCGTGTCCGTCAATCTCTCGGGACCGGGGATCTCTAGATCCATATAGGCTCGTACGCCTCAGACAGGGCTCCAGTATTTCCTCTCTCAATGGCGGGTAGGGGCGGCGGATGTGAGTATCACTGGTTGGTTTCGCCTCGCTGCGACTGACTGATCACGATTCTGCAGTTGGCGGCGGAAGGGGTAACGGTGGTCAGTACTAGTCTCACGGATGTGGAGCCACGCGCCATTGACGCTTCCACCAGGCCGGCCATGGGGCGGCGAGGGGCCGGTGATTATCACGCTGCCGCAACCGCAACCTTCAAGTTCGCCAGCAACTACGGCGAGCCCAGTCCCGACCACACCGTCCACAGTTGCCCAGGATCCGTCTCATACACCACCGGAGCCCGCTCCAACCACAAAGTTGCCCCCTTCACCGTCACCTTCACCTTCACAGCCTCCAGTTTCTGTTCCTGCACCAGGCGCCACGTCTACTAGCAGCAGTCCCGGCGCTACGGATACGCCCATTCATGAGCCTTCGAGATCCAGTAAGTCGCTCTGCATATCCTCGTCGTCAGCTAAAGAAAGTGTAGCACAAACTTCTGGAGCGGCGAGTGCTCAGGAAGCCGAGGGTAGCGCTTCCATCTCAGTTTCTTTCACAATTGCGGACGGGCAGACGATTCGATTCGTAACCACTGTCACTACACCTTCAGGTACGCGACACGGCGATGATAGTCTGCTATCGCATAGATGACGCTCTTCGTTCACCAGAAGCCACTGCGGCAACTGCGGCAAACGCACCACGTTCCTCGAGTCGAAGCGGCATAGTCGCAATTGCGACACTTTCGGCTCTCCTTCTTGTCGCCCTCGCTGTCGCGCTGGGAATATTTATCTTGCGACGGCGCAGACGGCGCGCTTGCGCTGTACAATCGAGCTTCATCCATGGCTCCGCCGAGTCAGATTCAGATTCAGATGTTGCGCCAGTAACTCGCGCGTTCTCCAAGGAGCCACAGATATCACATCCGCGCCCGGTACCGGCTTCGAACCGTAATTCCAACGTGCTCGATGAGGAGAACGCGCGCCTCCGTGAAGCTGTCGCTCGATTGCAGGACCAATTGGAGGACTTGGGGCATGCAGACGACCCCAGCCTCCCCGCGTATGACTCTCATTCTGCTGCGTCCATCCATAGTTATTCTGCAATATTGAAATTCCACACTGCGAGCCGTAGTGACCATCAGCAGTTGAGATGATGGTTTCTGGTACAGCACGGCTCGTGATTCAACACGCAAGAGTAGAACTGTGGAAGGTTGTCGCCGATGCCGTCTGCCAGGCGACGAAGGGAGCATGCGCAATATCAGAGGGGTGCAGATTGAGCCGTTGAAAGAGACAAGAAACACAGAATATGGCACCGTCCCAGATGGATAAGTACCGCGCTAGAACCGTCGTGAATTTGTTACGTCGCGCGCGTTCCGGCCGGTGCGCTGACGACGGCGTAGAGAATGAGGTAACCTGGACGAAAATCTCTTCAGAACCGGCTCGACGTAGACAGGTGCGAGCGCTATTCAACAGTCCTGAGAAGTGTAGAGCACCTATGCGCATACGATGGTGTAAGGCAAGGGCGCGCGTTTGCCGGTGGCGGTCGAGAACAAGACGCAAAATCGGCCGAAAGTCCGCTCACGCCTCTTGCTCTTGTTCCGTTACCACCACAGCGCCGCCGTGAAGCACGTTGCCTCGCACACGGCCTGCTAGCTCTCAATCTACCTGGCGAGCGCGCGTGACGACTTGGACGACAGCGAGCACAGCTTTCTACCCGTCGCGGGCGCCGTAAAGAAACCAGAACACGGGTCCTACAGCGCCGACCCTGCTGCTTACAGACTAGCCGCGAGCGCAATGTGTTTGAAAACCTGCTCGTGGACGTGGACCCCGGCGCGCTCGGCATATATTATCTTGGCTTTCTTTGCGAGTGGCAGATTGCTATTCGATCTTTGGCTGCACAGGCTCTGTGAGGGTCTGCTTTCTTACCGGAGCGCTGGATCCCTAGCACCATGTCTTCCCGTCCATCTTCTATCTATCTTTTGGCGATGCATCAGTCTTCCTGGATTGCTCTGACCATCAAGACCTGGCGTCATGCTTGCTACTTGATGCAGTGCCTCCGACCCGGCCGTTAGTTCGTGCAGCCGTGGCGAATGTAACCGAAGCCTGCGTCTTTGTCTGCGCAGATTCTATCAGGGCCTACGTTCTTATACTGGAGCACCGACTCCCTGCCACCCCTGTCCCGTGCTTCGTCCTTCCCTGGCAGAATGCCTCCTGCCCATTCGCTCGGTGAGTGTTCTTAGGAAGGCTACTGCGTTTCACCTCCTCATTTTAAGCGGTTGCAGAACTTGCACCCTTCTGCAGAGCTGGCTCTGCGTTGCGAAGCCCTCACGCGTCGCGCTCAGACTATTTCGGAGACACCAATATCGATGTCGATGCCGACGCCTACAATACCGCTGGTCTGATATTAGCGGGAGTCGCAGTCGTTCTGGTGCTCGCGATTGCGGCTCGCGAAATATGGCAGCGCCGTCTGAGCCGCACTACAGGGGACGACGTCACGGCGTACACGCAGTACCCCGCGAGCCGTGGCGGCAGCACCACTCGCAAAGCTCGACACGAACGGATCCGCTCATCTGTCGCGCGGATTGCCAGTCTGGCCCGGTTGCGCGAGATCATTGCACAGCTTCAGGTTGACGTTGAGGAGATGTACCTTGATTCGGACGAGGATAGGGTTCTTCCTCCGTACAAGTCGTACTCTGCGCGCTCGACGTGATTGCCCGTCTGTCCATCATCCTGAGCACGACTATCAGATAATGCATGCGCGCACTTGTTAGGACAATCTGTTTGTCTGGAGCTCGTTCTCCGTCCAGTTCGGAATGACACAACGCTCGATACTCCCATTCCTTAAACAGTCCGAGTCTTACGGTCTGGCGCAAATGCGTATGCTGAATGTTTCGGAGCCTTCCTCTCCCTTAAACTGCCAGTGCCCTGCTTGCGGTTCTCTCTCTCTGATGCGGTATAGGGCGGTGATATCGCGTCCAGTTCATACTGTGCACTGTCGACGACGTTAGCGTACGTCCATTTGGTAGCGAGTGTGCTACCATCAACGATCTTCTCGATGCCATCTCATTGACTCTCGGGCCCGTCGCGAGCGAGGTATCAACGTACTCGGTGTCGGCCTAGCAGCGCTTTCAGCTCTCCTCGGCCTCACTACGCTGATTTTTTTGGTCGCGACACTCGTACTACTCGTTCGTCGTCGCAAATCGACGCGCGGTGGATCGATTATTAGACCCTTTCCACTGCTTCAGATGGAGCCTAGCAGCACCGTGGGCTCTAGATCTGAGGAGAAGCTAGAGATAATCGCGGCCAAGGACCCGAACGTGGTACCAGTTGACCCTCAGGAAATTCAGCGTCGTCCGCGAGAGAGCACGCCACTACGCACGTTACTTCGACAGGTTATGGCACAACTTCAAGCTACGGCACATAACTTGACTCCTCCGTCATACTCGCTCCATAGTGGTACCTAGTGGTGCGCGATAATTTTCAATTCGATGCAACGTTTCATACCTCTGGTTTAGAATCATAATTCCGTCGAGGTTCAGGCGTGCGGATGCAAATAGACAGTATCTCCAATATTAACTTTGCTGTGCGACGTTACATTCGGCATTTTGTGAACCGACCTGGAGCTGGATTTTCGGCCGGTCGCAACGCACTTGTCGGATCCGATGTCCGACATCGCCTCTTGCTTCTGACCGTCACCGACTGCACACCCAGCCATGGGTACCAGCATCCTGCTCGCGCGCGCGTTCGTACACGCAACTTTGGACTGTGCAGCCTTCCACTCAGACGACAAGTTGGGTCTTTTCGGACGTTCTACACAACAGAAAAATCATGGGAACTCGCGCCGTGATCCATGGTCTCTCCGCTTTGAACAGTTGCGCCGCAGGCCACGTCTTGTTCTCTTCGAAGTCACTTTAGCGCCAGACCGGCAACGCCGTGTCCCCTGTCTACACCCTCAATCTGATCTTCTGACTCCGTTGCCGCTATGGTCGAGCGGGCGGGCTCGATTTCCGAGTCAAGGCTCCTCTTCCACATTCGCTGCGCGGGATCGGAGGGCTGGCGCGACGCGCAATTTTGGCTCGCGCAGTGCGAAAAGCCGCCGTCCCGACAGCGTCGTCCGCCCCAGCTTCAAATTCCTCCGTCGTTATTGTTTGAAAAACTAATGACTCGCGACTTACAGAACGAGCGGGTGATATAGTTTCCATGACAGTTGTTTTGGAACCGAGGTCACGTCCTGTCGAACTGGTCCGGATGTGAAGTCTCTTCAGGTGCATAGACCATCTACTGTTCTGCCGGGGTATGAACTCTGATTGCGCAGTTTCCGTACACTGCTGACACGCCGCCCAGATAGTACCTTGGACTCTTTCCGCGTTCAAAGTTCAATGACAGATGCTATCCCTCCCGCGTGGGGAATGCAGCGATTGGTCCCGTGGAACAATCGACGAATGCACGCTAACCAAGATCCTTGGCAACCGTGGAACTTCAGAACCGCACGCACACTGCATCTGTTTTCCCCGCCACGTCGAGTGCCGTCGGATCTCATCTGGGAATTGGAAACCTTCCGATATCTGGACCTCACACGCAGAGGTCGCGCTCATCGCTTCGTCTGTCCGACCTCTGTTGGTGTTTACGACCTGGACGTATCCAAAGGACAGCTCACTCGGTGCTGATCCCTTACCACACCGGACTTCTCACATGTCGCTGTTTTTCTCTCTCTCCATCGGTACTGGTAACCCCCTACACAGCCTGGCGGTGCCGTTGGACTAACATGGACGAATCCCACCATTCCTAGCCGTTTAGCCGACATGCCTATTTAACTCGATCCTCCCGACCACGCCTGCTTCCGCCACCCTTATTCGTATTTTGCATTCTATCGTTCATCGCGGTGCGATGTACTTGTCGGTCTCCCGCCGTTAATACGTAGGACTGCCGCACACGTTCCGAAAGCACTGAAATGCAACTACCAGGACAGTTTACTGGAGCTGGATCTCGTCTACTTCAATGGGTCCCGGACGATCAAGTCGAACGCTCTCAACGTCCAGTCGCTCATGTTGTACGGAGCATTGTGGCTCGCAATGTCGGTACGCGCAAGAGTTTCGACTCAGGCTTCCGGCTGACACGTCCCGATGGGCACATCCAGACCTCTCAGGCCAGACGATTGTGGTCCTCAGCGTCTTCGCGGGCGTCATAGGGGGCAGTATCGTGCTGTTCGTCCTCATCAAGTGGTGCTTTTGGTGCATTACGAAGATGCGCATGACCGAGGAGAAGGCTATCCCAGGAATCGCGGCATTGCCGCCCCCACGGTCACCACGGTCTTCTCCTGAAGAGCTGCAACCGCTACACAAAGTCTTCGAGAAAGGAACGGCAGGGGATACGCCTTCAACGGGCCTGGCACCTGAACCGAAGAGCAACACGGACGCAGCAACTTCGTCCGGTCAGGGAGACATTGGACGTATGCGAAGTCTAGTCCGGGATGTGATTGGACATCTGGATCAGGCGAGCCCCGCTCCTCCGCCGTATCGATCGAATACTACCGGTACCAGTACGTCGTGTTCTTATACTTATTGGCGGGTTTATCCTGACATCTGCTGCAGATATCCCAACTCGAATTGTACTACAGGCGCGGGACGACGGTCAGAATACGGATGTTGGTAGCGTGCCGCCGTACACATTGGAGTGATCGTCCGGGCGGAAGCCGAGTGCAGAGTTTGGGACGGTAGTTCTGATCTTCTGTTGCATATGACCAAGAGTCCGAAGTACGTGGGTGTTCAATAGGGTAACTCTTCTATTCATTACGCGCCTGAGCCCTGCCATCAGCCATATAGCCTCCAAGTATCGGACTCATCATGTGCCGTTTTCCGCGACAGCGTGAATACTTTTTTGTTCGGCACTGTTGCCGACTCGCAGAGTCGTGCTTTCGTTCCTCCGTGTGGCGGCATACTGTATCCTTGAACTCCTCCAAACTGGCGCCACGGTCCCTTGATGCGCCGGGGAGGACTGTGTCCGAGCATCCGACCGTCATGGCACTGATTCTCTGCCGCAGAAGCGCCCGCGGCTGATCTACCTACCTCAAGTTACCGTACTGGCGAGCATACTACACTCCCAATTGTAGAACACATAGATCCTTACACCGCCGTACTTTGTCACCATATCCCCTCGGGTTCAATCGTCTGTTATTGGCAAACTCTATGCATCTGCCCACGGGTCCGTCTAACAATCACTTGTTGCATGTCAACCCCTCGGCGCTGAGCGGACTGAATACTGATGACGATCGATAGGTCGATCGGACTCGTCTACGCTGTCGAAACCCTCGGGAAACGTTTGCTATCATGTCAACCTCTCGGTACCGGGAACTTCTGGCTCCCTATAACTTCGCACGCTCTGACAGACAGAAAGAGGTCTGCTACACTCTTTCCCTTCTCTCTCTCTTTCCCCAATGGCGGGTAGGAGGCCGGGCGGCGCTTGTAAGTGTGCTCTTCGTCTGAAACGATCTTATTTTACCTGGTGCTAACCAGGCCGTGTAGTTGGCGGTGGATGGGGTAATGGTGTCAAAGGTAAGCCTGAGGATTCGTGCAACGGAATGGTACCTCGTTGACGCGGCCTCAGGCTTTCCATGGACTGGCGAAGCGCCGGCGATCAGTGCCCAAACACAACCTGCAAGCCCACCTCCCGTCACGCCACCCTCCACCTCGGCGTCCGCAATACCATTTCGTCCCGCACAAAGCACAAACTTGCCTTCATCTCTCCCGCCTGCTTCGGTCCCAAGTGCTGGAGGAGCGAGCAACGTATCTTCTAAACCGAGTGGTACTAGTCGTACGTTCCATCCAGACATATGTCCTCGTTCGACTGAGAAAGTGACGCGCAAACTACGGAAGCAGCGAACGCTCATGGTACCGAGGATGGCACTGCTTCGGGTTCTGTCGACATCTCTTTCACGTCTCAGGACGGCCAAACTATTCAAGTCGTAACAACTGTCACTACATCATCTCCAGGTACGTGATACTTTCCTCGCAATCGATGGAACTGATAGCTCAGCTGTGCAGATTCAAACTCTCCTACCATGGCGAACACACCGCATTCCTCAAATCGAAGTGGCATCGTCGCGGTGGCCACGATTTCCGCTCTCCTTCTTACAGGTCTCGTGGTCGCGCTAGGAATATTCCTCCTGCGAAGGCGTAGACGGCGTGCCCGCGCCGTTCAATCGAGTTTCATCCATGTCCCCGCCAGCTCAGACCCGGACTCGCATTCTACGCCTGCATTATCCAAGGAGCCACGGATATCGCGCCCGATCCCAGCTTCGAACCGTGATTCCAACGTGCTCGATGAGGAGAACGCGCGCCTGCGCGAAGCTGTCGCTCGACTGCAGGATAGATTGGAGGACTTGGGGCACGCAGACGACCCGAGCTTGCCCGCCTACGACTCCCACTCTGCTGCGTCCCATGAGTCCCATTGCTAGTCAGAAGTTGCCGCAATATCAAGTCCGAGCCAGGGCGTCGTTAAAGGTCAAGTCGGATGGCCTCCAAGTCTAAGTAAGACTCGTGGCTGACGACGCAAATCAAAATCCGAGTAGATCTGAGTTGAAAGAAGTCAGAAAGAGAGTAGACATAACAGGAAGGGAAAGAGTCGAAGTAAGGCAGACGCAACGGTCGTGGCGAACGTAGCTCTCCGAGATCTTTAGCACATCACAGTTACGCGTCCGACCGCAGTTCGTAGGGCCCGAGTGAGCGACGGCCAATCTCCGTGATTCTGCTCTCCTCGAGTGAGATAAATCCCGCTGTATAGGGTGCTACCGCCTAGAAGACGATGGGCAAGGGTCACGAGCAGCGCCCAGGCGTCGAGAGGACAGCAACGGCCGTCTGCACCCGCCATGCGAGATAGCCGTGCACAGCAACCCCTTGAGTTCGGCAGCGTGCAACAGATTCCGGCCTATAACAACCAGGACAGCCCGCCCGCCCACCCGCGTACGCGTGTTTGTCCCTTTCCCTCCCTTCCAGCCTTGTGAACGACCGCCACACAATTACGAACGTCATGAAATGGGACATGTCGCCTGCGAGCTCGAGCGAGCCAACAGTTATTTATCCGTCCGGTACGCGCATGTCGAGAGAGAGAGAGTAGCTCGTGACCAGTAGCGCAGAAGCGGCGACTCCAGCAGACAAGCAGCGCATGCGCAACGAGGCGCTCATTCTGGGGATCGCCGTGAGCTTCGTCGTGCTCCTTATCGTCGGCGCCATCGCAGCAGGTCTGTGGCGGCGACAACGGCGGCGGCAGCGGTCCCGAGCGAAAACTGCCGCAGGGCTGCCGCATCCGTACCAGAAGGTCGAGGGCCCGTAGTTCGTGCTTTGGGTAGGGCTGCGCGTCTACGGTGAGTAGACAGACCCCTTTGCGCGTTGCCAGCACGAGCTTGACGGCCGCCGGTGACAGCATCCGCGGTAACGACAGCGACGAAGACGAGCAGGGCCGTGTACCCAGAACAGATCCATTTCGCGCTGCTGCTGTATGGCTATTAGATGCGCAATAATGTGCGCCGTTGTACGCACCGTACGGCTACCCTATCGTCTTGTGCCGTGGCGGTCGCCTGCGCCGACGGCCGAGGCTGTGTACAGGCTCAGGCAAAGCCGTCACCGCGCGTTTGCTGCGCGTTGACTGCGTGCAGAAGAGGGAATAGAGTTTGCGTTGTCAAATAACGTGTGAAGCTTATACTCCGTAAGCAAGACAGGGAGCGCAGCAAGCAACAGGCGTGGATAGCAACAGCTGTGGCAAGCTGTCGTACGCTAGGCGATCTCGGGCTTTGCGTGTCGATTCCAGTCGACCTTTCATCTGCTTTCTGCGGGTGCGCGATGGACAGAGGTACTTGCGGGTTATGTGCGCCGTCATGGACGGAAACAAGAGGCAAAACGAAATCGGAGTTAACGGATGAACTTGTGACCGCAGGCTACACAGCGCCTAACAGCGACAGAGTCAAACGGAATGGCGCATGGTAAGGGCGCCGAGGAAGACAGGCGCCGTTACACGAAGGGGTACAACTTGCACTATTGTTGCACTACATACAACGCAAACGGAAGACGAGAGCAGTTCACGGGCCGACTGACGGTGCGGCCAATTACCAGGTGAGAACCGGGTCTTCGTCACTCTGTGAAGGAGTGAAGAGCCAGGAACAGTCGGACCCGTGTGCATAAATTGCCCTTGCATAAAAGACGTCCTGTGGCAACTTGAAGATACAGTGACATCTGCTGCTCTCATCATCTGCTATGCATAGCAACTGTACAGGATAGTGATAACCGCATTATGCGCTGTGGAGACGGGAAGAACATTACACGACCACGTTATGCACCTTATTCGATCCACGCGCCGTCGACGCCAGCAACGATCAGGGGACCTGTACCAAGGAGAAGGGCCGCAGATTCTGCAAGTGCAGACGCAGTTGATGCTCTAGCCGTGAATCAGTAAAGTGAACAGACCACCAGGGCCGTGACTTCTAGTAGGCTGAAATTCAATCTACGAGTCCCGGAGCGACACAGTAACAGTACTAGTACTGTAAAACGGCTCTCTCAGCCGATGTCGTACGCAACTGGTCAAAGCAGACCGGATAAGCTAAGCGGTGCGTGTACGACGACGGCGAAGAATGACAAAAGTGAGAGATGCGACGGACTCGGGGATTCGGCCCGCTGACTCGCCGACTTCCAGAGGTCGGATATGAAGAATTGAGAGGGGTTGGCACGGTGATGAAGCTGTCAGGAGTGCGGACCGGATATGCAGTATAGTATAAGACCAGCCTTTCGCGAGCGAATCCAAGGAGTACAGTACCCCAGAGCCAAATACTGCTCGCATCATCTGCTACTTTCAGTGCACAGCGTATAAGGTACAGATCGATAGAGCGCGTACTGCAGGTCTGGGATCATATTCAACGATTCGGAAACGTAACCCGTGCTACGAGCATGGAAGACCGGACCGAGGCTGGCTGAGGCTGGATACGCAAACCACGTCCTGAACAGGATCGCACGGCAGGTCGGAACGAGAGTGTGTCGTTGACCGGACGCGCAGACCGATAGAACGTCGGGCTTAGAGCGTGATGTCGCCAAGGAGTCGTGGAGGAAGGATTACGCAGGACGATAAAAGCTGCTTGCAAGAGGACATTGCAGACACAGAGAACACGCCCTCATCATCTGCTACATGTTTCAACACGACGCCAATAGGAGAAACATCCAGGAAATAGCTGATCAAATTTGAGAGCGGAGAGAGGTCACAGTCTACATTGGGTGCCTAGCATCCTCATCCAGCGCGCGCAAGATTGACAGCAAGGTCGTGGACCCTTTGACTCCAGTAAGGAAAAGAGCCCCGTGGAGTTTGGAGCCAGAGACTGAGCGCGTAGCCAGGAGTTTTTCTGCGATTGCGCTGTCGGACGGTCGGGGAGAAAACAGACTGCAGCAGATGGCCTGACAGATCAAGATAGGCCGAAGTACGTCCCGTGCGCAATACACAGAGGCACAGCTGGGTACAGAGGAGTCAGGGACCAGAACGACGTCGTAGGCACCTTTTTTGTCCATCCGTGTGGTTCGGGGAAAGGCAGTTGTTCGAGACGCGCAGAGCGGTGTGCGCCGCGCATCAAGTATGTGTACGCGCGCATGGTTGCGGATGCTCGCTTTGTATGGAGAGTAGCAGCGGAAAAACAGACCGGGTCGAGGAAGAACGGAGAAAAGGAGCAGAGCGGAGATTCGGTCCGCTGCCCTTCGTTCCTCAAGCGCGTTCGGCCGGCGCCCGCTACAACCGAACCACAGTGGATGCACGCAAGACTAGAGCCCAGTCGTACATGTGCGCCGGCACCGCCAGTTGGTAATGGTGAAAATAGCCAAACCATTGTCCCGGAGTTAAGCTGCACATCTCCGGTCTCGCAACGGACCAGAGTTAAAGTCTACGACGGGTAAAGCACTCACGGCCTTCAGGTTTACAGGAGAAGATGAGTAGTGGTGTGGGTCGTGCTCGTGCTTTGCCAAGGTCGGCCGTAACACTGGACCGCTAACCGGTTCGACCCACGGCTGCGGCGCAAATCCCCTAAGGACGAAGACGAAAGTGTAATGATGCAAAGTAAGCGAGAGCGGTAACTGACAAGCTACAGGTGTACGACCGGTACTAGCGTTAGGTGAAAGGCCCAGTAGCTGCAGCGATACCAGGAACTGGAAAGCCTGGAACTGATGAACTACTGGGAAGCGGTTGGACCTTACCTTTTGCACTTAAGTTTTCCGGTTATTGTTCAGTATCCTTAGCTTATGGGGTTACGTGTTGATGATTTGGTCGGTGTATTTGTTCAAACGACCATACTGAAGCCGCGAGGAAGTTGGGGTCTAGTATGCTTCGGCGTAGTTTCATTGTAAAATTTGAGCCCTATCCCAAGTCATAGCCTCTATATCTGATCATACACTACCACTTCTGCTCTCGACCAGCATGCCCATGTCGCGCACGGCGTGCCTTGTCTGCGCGACGACGTTCGTAATCCATCCTAGCGCGCATCTCGTCCTGCGAGAGGACAGGAGTTGCGTTATACGCTTCAGTCTGCGACTGGCCCGTCATACCTTCGAGATCGATCGAACTGCTAGTGCTGGGGGAGGTGCCTTCCCGAAAATGTCAGCTAGGGAGTTAGAACACTGAGATGTACAAGACGCACCGGCGAAAAAGTCGCTGATCCGGGAGAACATGTTTGAGTTGAGGAGTGCGAGTGATGAGTTGAACTTGGAGTGAAGACGGACTCTGGGTTTTCATATTGTTGGCACGCTCTCTTTCGACCGGCGTAGCGCTCACCGGGTCAGTCTCGATTTCGGTAGAGCGCTCGTCCCGCTCACGGGACAAGCTGCGTGCGGATTAGAGTCGTGATTGGTCATCGGTACCTGAATCCAGTTGGGAGGACTTTCCGTCGTGCGAGGATTGTCGCCTGAGAAGTTGGGACGGACTCTCCTCTTAGGCAATTTGTTCGCATCACGCCAACCTGACTTTGCGATTCACCCTGCAATATGAATATCTAAACGCGTTCGCTACCCGAGAGTGGACGCCCGCTGGACGCAAAGCCAGCTTTGAGGGTGCAACACTTCGACGCGGTGCGGCACGTCGACGGCCTCGACCAAGTGCGCGCCAAAGTGGCCCATGCGCTCATCTGCGTGAGACAGCCGTAGGCAGGTCACAAAGCCTAAGCGACCTGCAGAGTAGATAGTGCGACGAAGACGAAGTGGAGAAAACTGATTATGCCCGAGGAAGCCGTAAAGACACGCGGCGATGATGAGCCCTTGGATATCTCTCGTCGCGGCACCAGTACACTGGTCAAAAGTCCCGAGGAATTCCAGACAGCGTGTGTAGGGTCGAGATATAGGAATAGGAGAGTGCAGGCATCGAGGCGTGAGGGGTAATGTTCGCAAGGGTTCATCAGGTGATGTTTGCAGGTTTCGAGCAAAACGTCGACATCAGACATAGCGTGGGGCCTAGATAGTAATTTCTTGGTGCCTTAGAGTCATGCGTAGCGTCCAGGATGTGGCAAAGAAAAATCTGGCAGTCGTGGTCGGGAGCAAGAAAGTATCCGGCGGCCGCGGCCGAAGTCGGCCGAATCTCCGACACTTCAACTGGGCTTCGACCACCACCTCTGGACTTCTCTAGTCTTCGTGCGCACATGACTATCGCAATGATCCCTTCATTGTCACAAGCCAAGGGTCTTATGACCTTTCTGGACGCTCTGGCGACCGCTGTGCCCTTGGTCGCCTCGCAACTCCCAGGTATCGCTGTTTATCCAGTGCGCAGGGCTGTGTAACAGTTCTACAAACACGTCTATCCTCGTGCGCGCTACTGGCTGTTTCTAGCGTCCATATTACCCCGCGTCACGTTCAGATCCATACGATGGCGGCATCGTTCCCTCTCCGCGTCGCAGCTCTCGCATTTCGTCTTGAAGCTGCACTAAAGCGTCCCGTATCTGCGAAGGCGACATCCCCAGGTCTTGGGCTTCTGGTTGGGTCGGTCGGCGACTCTTTAACATCCCCAGAATACCCGCTTTCGAAATTAACGCGGTGTCCTGTCCGTCCGGCAGCGCCGCTGGAAGGCTTAGTGCGCATGGTATCCCGTTGTTGGCACCTCGCAGCGCTCGCCGTCGTTTCCGGATGATGAAAATCACGAGAGCGACGAGTAGGACTAGAACCCCGAACACGATGGCGATTATCAGGCCTACTCGCGACGAGGGATGCCCCGCGTTGCGTTCTGTCGACGTTTGTCCGCTGCTAGGTGCTGAAACAACGGAAGTCGATGTCGCCGTTGTTGAACGTGACGATGTTTCTGCCGCGTCTTGATCAGAGCATGTAACACTGCCTACGCTGAACGTACCCGCGTCTTCTGGTGCTGATGTGTTCGACGAACTAGGCCCTGAAGGCGGCGCAATGCTAGTATTCGAAGAAGGGTCGTTGCTCTCGGGTACTCTTGTATCTGTATCTGTCGCCGTGGTCCTAATAGATGGGACTGCCAAAGTCTCGTTCGGCGGCGGTGCAGACGTGATTCCAGTCGGCACAAACGTCGCTGGTGGGCGAGGTGCTGGGTCGATTGTCGTGTCGCTCCCGTCTCCGCCATCCAAATCGTTGATCCTGACGCGGGTCAGCTCTGCTGTCTCATTCCTTCACTCGCTGGGCTCACGTACATTAGCGCCGAGATGAGCACGCTTCCAAACGGTACTTCGACAGCCAGCGTATGCTGCGTATTTGGGTCGAGGTTATCCCATTCCGCGAGCTGCTGGCAGGCGGGCGCTTGGTGTGATGCTTCATCATCCCCGAAGATCCGCGTGTCCGCGTCGATTTTGTACATGGGACCATGCGCCAGCGTCGCGCCGAACAATCGCGCGCTCGTTCCTGCATTAGATGAGATCATACTCTGGTCGAAACTCTGGAACGGACCGCGGAAATTTAACTGGATGGGCGGGTGTTCTACGAATGTTCTCTTCGACAGGCTCGAAAGAACCTCGATCACGGCACCACAAGCTGGTACGTCGCGTCGATCTGTGTGCTGCGCTGGAGCGACCAAGATCCAGCGGCCGGAAGACGAGGTGATATTGGTCCATGCGCTGAAAGCTGGACCTGGAACGAGCAGGAGAAACCGAATGAGAGTGAGGCATCGCATGGAGGGATGAAGGAGAACGAACCGCGACATGCAGCTGCCCAGTTTTATCGATATGCCTAATAAGAGCCGGCAAGGATCAGAGTTCGTAGCCTAGAACTCTGCGAGCTGTACCTTCGCTCGTTGACTGACTTCGAATTCTAGCTTCTTTCAATTTCACCAGAACATGACGTCTGGCCCGTGCGCACATCTACTCGTTTGGACGCAAGAGTACTGAGATATTGAAATGATTGCTCGTCGCCGGCTCAAATGATGGTCGATCTGTCTCTCTGGCCACCCTATCAACAGCGTACGCCCTGATGTTTGGGTATGGACCTGTCTGCTGGCGATCCTGGCACTACAAGGCCCGGTTCGTTACTGTTCGAGAATGGCGGTTGATGAAATGCACGCTCCCCACCTTGACCACCACCATCACGCTCGTCCATGCGAGTTACATCTATATTCACACCTTCCAGTAACGGTCTTCTAGCAGCGCGATCGCAGACCGTGACAGTTGATGATAACGATCCCGCGCGGTGCATTCCGTCACGGTTACAGTCCAGGGCGCGGCGCTCATCCCATTTCAGTGCTATACGACGCCCCCTCCCTCTGGAAACCTCGGCTGTCTGATGACGCGGATTCATTTACAGGAAGGAGCTACACGTTACTACTGTAAAGAGAGCATCGGTGTCCTTCGCCTTCAATGGTTTGTGCTTTCGGGTCATATATCGCATATGTGGCCGACACTAGAGTTAGTCGGAGCATATTCGACGTCTCGCTGGACGGGAGCGACGTCGTGACCATGTCAGGCAGTTCTGCCACGACCAGGACGCAAGTCGCGCTCTTCGAGCATTCCTTAAACCAATCTACGCAGTACAGCATCAGAATGACGGAAGCCGATAACGCAGAGATTGCGCTCGACTCCTTCGTGTACGTGTACTGGTACTGTATATCCTCCTCCGTGCTCGAGCTCAAGCTCATTCTCTTGGTGTAGTTACACTTCAAGCTCTGCTGATGATACCTCGGATACCCACCCACCGCACCAGATCGTTTAGAGCACCATCGACGAAAGTTGTAATCGCTACATCAGTCGGCGCCCTGCTCCTCGCGCTACTGTAAGCGCAGTTGTTTGCGGTGGAAGTGCTGCTTGGGAGCGTCATTATATCAGCCGTACTGTGCGTAACACCCAGCGCAGACGTCTACGAAGACACGAGAAGCTAACCCAGAGGAATCTCCACTGGCAGGATCGACGAGGCAGACGGCCAGGGCGGTGGCGACCCGCCATCTGGTCCAGCATCACTGCCAGCCTCTCCATCTGCACCAACGTCGGCTCCGCCAGTAAGAACTGCAGCGCCTTCAGACCCGGGCACTTCGCCGTCTGATCCCACGGGAACAGACAAAGAAACAACAGTGCCGGTGGACGGCAACCCCTCGCGTAGCGCAGTCCCCGGCGCAAACGGGTGCAGTAATCGATATCGTACCAGGCATCGTCGAACTTCGTGTCGCGCTCACAGCCGTGATCATCCCCCGAAGACGGAAAGTCCGGCGCGGGATCCCGCGAGGACTCAGCCGAACGAGCGAGAAGCAGCGGTTATAGTGTCCAAAGCGGGTCTTCTGGGGATATTGAAGAGTCGACGACCGACGCGAGACGAAGCTGAAGACCTAGGCATGACGCCTACACAGCTTCGTGATGCCTTAGTACAGCTGCAAAACGAGGTACGAGAGCTTAGACGAGGCGATGATACGATGCCGCCGTCGTATGGTTCTGAACGGGGGGCGGGATAGAACGGCGCACAGCCCGAGAGGTGACCGCAGTGATGCATGATACGTAGCCTCATAAACTGGACGTTCAATGAGATATAGTTGCGATCAGAGCGCACTCCAGAGTTTAGCGGCACTACAGAGATAAGAGAAGGACCGCGATAGTCGCCCAGAGACTGAGTATAGTACACGCGATGCAGATAATCCTCAGTTCCGATGAAGTTGAACTACCACGACGAGTAGCAGATGGGAAGTCGTGTAATGCGAGTTGCAACGGACAAAGGGAGGAATATGAGCAAGGAAACCAGCGAGACGCAGTGTACGTTGCAAGCCTAGCGTATCCAAGACCGAAACCGACCAGGAGATTCGGAATGCAGCTAAAACGGTCTCGCGTCGTGGCTGAGCGCCTCTGCCGTGTCCAGGTCCTCGAGCGGTGGGTCTGGGCGGTCCTTCGTCTGCAGCGTCCTCGTTTTCCCGACGATGACCAACAATGCCTTCGAAAGAAAAGAGCTCGGAGCAACACGCAAAAGGCTCCGGGGGCACCGCAATGCTGTGAGTCCCTTGGTGAACTGGATCAAGGATCGTCAGGAGCTGCTGGCCCAGAGCCGAAGAGAATCGCGGACGCTGTAGGCACAGGATCGGATATAATGCGACTTGCACGGGGGAAGACGGCACCTGCAGATCCTCTCAGCCTACGAACGATACGGGCACGCTAACCCTGACCGGATAGCGCTTCGCCTTGACTGCGATGGTGGTCCTTGTAGAACCAGTCGCTGTAGGGACGCATATCTGTTTGTGAACCAATCAACGTCCGTCGCCAATGTCGGTCATTTCTGCTCTAGAGAAGCTCCCCCAGATGAGCGTGCGTAAAGGTGCCCTCGATACCCGTGCGTCCAGCACGTATATAGAGCAGACATTGCGAGAAAGCGCACCTCATGCGTCCCGGCTGATGCCGCGACCTATGTGTCGCCCCCGATCTCTCTTGTAATTCCTCCCATACTCCTTTCGGCCGGCATGCCTGCGCTGGTTCGCGGCTGTATTGATATTGCAACTTGCATTGCTCCACGCTGCAGCTGCAGTATGGTCGAGACCTGCGTTATGACTACATAGTGCGTCGGCTGAAGCTACGGGTACCGGTTTTCGGTCACTTACTGTCCGATAGTGCTTGCAACCAGTGTCCGGTCGCCAGATGCCACGTGACGCTAGGTGCATCCCTCGGCGGCCAAAAATCGGACATGCTGAACATCGGTGTCATTATCGCAATCACGGTCGTAATTGTCATGTCGGTCGCGCTGGTCGCACTAGTTGGATGCGGCTCTCGGAAGCTTCGGAGCGTCAAGGAGAGCAATGTCGCACCAGCAGCGGCGGTAGAGACTAGCGACACGGGGTGCAGCACAGGCACAACGACGCCGTACCCATTGTTTGAGGGCAGGAATCGCGCGGACGAGTGCAATGGTCGTCGGCAGGAGAAACTTGGGATATTTCGACTCGGGAAGGGGGGCGGTTGGGAAAGAGCAAGAAGACTGTCAGCCAGCTCGGACATTACGGCTGCCATCTACGCATTCGCGGCCCGGATTCATGCCCGATGCTCCAGCGGGAGCTCGGAGACGCTACCATCGTACCGAACGTACCGGTCGTGGTCAATGCAAGCCGCCGCGTCTACTGTAGCAGCAAGTCGTGCTGCCACAATTGTAGGCTCTCCACGCGTGTAGAGTACCTTCTAGGGGAACCAGAAAGACGATCCTGTAGCATAGCCTCTGTCCTATACGAGGAGTCAAAGACGTACGAAGAACAGAAGCAAGGTCCACGAGTGGCCATTTAAAGCACGAGCAAGGGGTACAGAAAAGTTCCAGGTAGCAGCATGGCGCGTGGATATAGTCGCGACCAGATAGACAGTGGAGTCCAAGGCAGCGTGTGCATCATCGCTGTCGCGTACATGCTCAGAGCCAATTTCCGCGATAAATCACCAAAAGTGGCCAGCGCGAGACGCAAGAGCGTGCACGCACTGTTTATACCAAGTTCATAGTCAACGTAGGGCGCCACATGGGTGAATAGGCAGCCCGCGCGCGCAACCGAGGAAATGGTTGAAGCCAAGTCGAGATTGTCGGACTTTCTGCGGACTTCGGGCCGTTGCCTCTTGCTTCCGACCACCACCATCTGCCAGACTTTTCGGGACCTGCTAACACGACGCCCGTCATAATCGGTCCTTTAATGCGTCACATATGTCTGCACGAGTCTACGATTGCAGTTTACGACGATGTCACACAATAACGCGCGTTCGACTCGGTTCGACAGGAGCCTGAGGACTGATGGAATTCGGATACCTGGACTACCTCGGCGCCATTCTTGTGTTCACTTAACGCTCCGCCCGCTCTGGCTCTGGCTGCAAGCACGAAATTTGTGACACCTTACGTCTGCTTGTGGGCGCGCACGAGGGGCCTCGATATCACTCGGCAGCGCTGTGCGCCTACGATCGTGGTTATATCTCGTCGCTCAAGTGATGTTCTAGGGATCATTTCCCCGGCCATCATTCCGGTGCTTCTATGCCCACCGTCTTCCGGTTATCCGCCAGTACTGCTATCCTCGTACGCTGCGAGTCCGCACGGACAAAAAGGCTGCATCAGTCAAAACTTCGTAAAACTGGGAATGGCTCTTCGGCGCATCGGCGCATGCGCTCGCTGCTCTTTGTCAAGTACCATCACGTGGACTCTGGAAAGCTGGCTCAACAGTTGGGCTTCGCAGTTAGCACAATGTGTCCGTTGCACGTTTGAAGCTGTGCCGCGTCTCGTCTCCAAGAGTCTCCTTCCGGTAAGCGCTGCAAGCTGCAACGGTTGCGCCCAAACTCGGCGCCCGTCTGTTGGCGCATCCACGTCGCAAAGGGATATTACCAACAGGACTGTATCTTCATCTGCCAACTGTCCTCACTGACACGTACAGCTGTCCTAACCGTGCCTTGGGCGGTGCCGCGAGTACTATATACGGACCCGCAGGTCAATATATCAGTGAACTTCCCGTCGCTCCCGCTCCCCGTCTTTCTTCTGTGATGTCCGTCCTTTCTCTGGTTTGGTTCGCCCTGTTATCCTCTCTTCTCGTGTGGGCTCACGGCGAGCCATGGGTCAACTTTACGGCCGACGCTCCAGAATGGCGGCTCAACTCCAACACCCATGTCATGAGCGCAGCAGGCCCACCATATCCGGGCTGTTTGGACTCGTATATTATTCTAGAATGGTCGTCAGTAGCCGAATTGGTATTCAACGGTACACTTGTGGATCCGCGTAGGTGCACCGCTCACAAGGCTCGAGCACACAGGAGGCAAATCCCGTGACGGGTTGAATTCACCCGTCAAAGTGACCCCTTCGCCAGGCCTTCGCCAGAGCTTGGCATGACTCGGCCTGCATTAGTCATCCCGGGTCCAGTTTGGCTTCCTATGCCGTTTCTCATCCGTAATAGGTACCGATAATCCACTGCAGCTTTGATATGCAAAAGGTTCCGTGGTTTATCCGGAGGTTGTTGTCTGTGACCGCACGTGCTGTGTCTCCACATTAACTGAAAGGTATATATTAGAACCTATTAGGACCCACTCTACTATGACTTTTGTATTCTATATGGTGTGTTGGGAGAGTGCCAACACGAAGCAGCAGGAGAATGCGCCCGCGGTGCGCACGGTGCAGACAGCCCGGACGCAGAAGCCTATCGCGCACCACAGTGGACGTGTTCCACGTAGGGCGCTGAGAGATGCTCAGGCAGTATTTTGGGTTCACTGTGCGTTATTGCGTCTGGCAGGCCACCGCGAATGATGCTCCCCGGCCTCACACATGACTAAGCAAGGTGAGAGATACATAGACTGTGTGTACAGGTGAATATCGGTCATAGGTAGATATTCCGCAGTGAGTTTGCTGGAGGTTGGCCGGATGTGATCACCTAGAGGACATTAAGCACTGTATGGAATAACAGATGATGCAGAAAGCGTAGCTCAAGTGTATGTAATAGATAAGCTGTGCAAAGCTAGCATGTGTGAGAGTTTTGCAGCAAGGAAAGGCATGCACGAGACTGTGCAACCGTATATTTCTCACTTATAGCGACGGAAACCGAACCCGAGTATCGGGATCTATTCAATGTGAGAGTGGCACGGGAAGCCGACTGGAGCCGGTATGACTAATACCGGCTGAGTCATGCCAAGCTCTGGCGAAGGCCTGGCGAAGGGGTCACTTTGACGGGTGAATTCAACCCGTCACGGGATTTGCCTCCTGTGGCAGGGACGACCTTACACCTCTTTGGGGCAGTCGCGACTGCAGATATCAATGGTACCCTCAGCGTATCCGTCGATGGGGTAAATAAGTCGATCGAGACCTATCTCCCGACGCTACAATGCGCAGAGGTTGCGTATTGGGAAGACCTGGAGCCAACGAAGCAGCATACACTGAGGGTCAGCACAAGTGATGGGGCCGAGACGAGGGCAAAGATATCATATGTAACGTAGGTGCTTCGTAGCCTACTCCATTGGTGACTAATGTGGAGGGACATGCAGAGTTCAGCTCCCACCCAATGTCACAGCAGGGAACGAGACTGTTGCCAAGCAAGGTGAATAGCTTTTCCAGATAAGAGACATGTAGCTAATGTACCCTACCCAGTACACGATATGCCGCCACGCATTATTGTCGCTATCGTTCTGGGATTAATCGCTCTCCCGTCCTGCATCGCTGCATTAGTGCTCGTAGTGCGCAGGAGCAAGAATCGTAGGCGGGCGGAGGCCCGTAAAGCTGTGGTGTATCCCTTCATTATCCCCTCCACTTTGTCTCCTAAAGAGCGCCTGTACAGCTATCCAACCCCTCCATCCACCTCATCTTACTCCACAGAAACGCTGACACTCTGTGAACCTGAGGTGCGAAGACGGTGATGCCGACTTGGAAGGACCGGTTATCATTACACATGTCTTACGTAGCTACATTCTGTCCGCGAGCCTACGAGTCTCGAACGCACACTCATTGACTTCTTGATTCTGTGATACACTTATTTATGTAGGAAAATAGCACGAGGATGGATCGTCACCGTAAATCCACTTAGCGCGAGGCCTACGACAAAGTATGTCTTGCGCTGCGTGAGGGACGTTGATTGTTGCAATCGCACAGCGTGTGGGTCCGCTGAGGCGAGTGAGGGCATGGTAAAGAGTCGTATGCCCGCATGCTTACGAGTGTGATTATAAACAACTTGCTAGAGCGCTCCAACGGGCTCCAACGGGCTCAAGGACTTCTACTACTACCACACGGCGAATTACCACTGTATTAGCTTCCAAATACCCTGTTTATGCTCCTCACTATCCTCAGGGTCTTTTCCAAATCTCACTCTTGGCATGAATGCTCCGCGGTTGGACTGCTGTACGGTATCTTTTCTCAAGCGGACTTTTGACGGATGTCGGTGTCACACTACTTGTTTACGCCCGTCTATCATGATGCCTGGGCGCGAGCTCTCATCATTCCACAGCCATGAGTGGCGCCTGACTCACTATACTTGACAGCACGGCAGCGCGAAGGCACAAGTTGACCTCTCCGCGCGATGGCACCAACTGAGGTCGGCGCGGGCTTGTCAATTCTCCTTTCGCTTTCGTCTCGCCTCTACACTAGTACTGGACATCTTCTCTCATTGTCGTTCGACCTCGTGCGGCATACAATACCCTTCGAGATTATTTGGTGACCATTCGCAATTGGCTTCTTACCTCCATAATGACTGATACTTGCTGTCCAAGGGTATGGTGCCGATTATAGGCACACTTCCTCGTCTCTCAAAGGCCGCGACGATAGGCGTCGTGTGGACCATCGCCGCCGTCGTCAGCGCAGCCCTCATCGGCGGCACTATCATATGGGCGAGACGTCGCAGCCGGATCGAACGTGCCGTTGACCTGATAAGAGCATTCTCAATGGCTCCAACCTCGTCGACGAACGCGCCGCAGAAAGCACCTCCCGCGTTACTAGCCAGGCCCGTCACGCGTCTGGCTCCGATCATTGAAGCAGACTCTGCGCAGTCAGACAACAATGACCGAGAGGACAGCCCGACTGAAAGGGAGCTCGCTGCGTTGAGAGCGGAGAACGAGCGATTACGCGCCGTCGTGACGCAGCTTCAGGACGGAGTTCACGGCGATACTGCCCTCATATGACTCGCGCTCTGTTAGGTCGTAGATACACGGCCAACTCAGGTCGAGTTTACATATTTGAACTTTGACGCGAGCAGCTTCTATTCGACGTAGCGAGAGGCGTACGACGGTAGCCGTGGCGTCGCATCGGCAGAGTTCTGGCCTACGTAACTCTGGTCACCGCGCTCCTCGGATGGATGGCTGGCATGTTCGACGTGTTCTTCAGACTGCTTTGAGAAGATCCGCTCTGACAAGTCCCGCTTCCAAGCTGTAGAACTCGCAGTGCGTGACGCGTTAACGGGCGAAGATTCGTAAGGCGTCGTTCCTGCATGTCCTCCGAGCTCGCGACGCCGGCGTCGGCGAAGAAGTGCGATACCGCCGAAGAGAAGAAAGGCGAATAACACGCCAATGAGGACGGCGGCGAGGATTATGTAAGGGATGGCGACATGACGCGACGTTGTACTACTACCTCCTAGAAAAACTCATGAGCTAAAAAACGCAAATGGACGGCGGAAGATCACCTGTAGAGTCTGAAATCACTGTAGCGGATGAGCCTAGGGTGGTACTTGGGGTGCTGAAAGAGCTTCCTGATGGCCGAAGTAGAACGGTCTCTAGTACACTGTCGTCCCTGACGCACGAGTCGTCTCCCTGATGATTGGGATTGACAAAGGCTGAAATCCGCCGTGTTTCCCGTTCGCTTCGCGTGTCCTGGAGGTAGAACTTCTGTAATGTGTTGCTAGGAATGTCGACGCGCCACGTTGCACTGTTGCCTGCGGGAGCGGCGAGGACCTTCGCATTGACGACGAAGATGACTACAGAGTTCGTCGTTCCAGACCACGATAGTATGGCGTCTTCGCATTGAGTAAGGACGGCAGGAATGGTGAGGTTAAGAGTTTCGGCCATTGAATCAGCGCAGCTGAATAGCTTGCAATCGACGCAGAGAATGGGTAGCGTCGCGGAAGATAAGTAGTCGAGGGTTTCGGTCGTTCTCCGCTGTCATCGGTACCGACAGCCGAGGAAAGAGGGGCTCCCTTCTACTGGTGTACGTCGGTGTGCATGAATCCGGGTCTAGAGAAGCAAGAAAGAGCAATGTTAATATTGTTGCCAGCATCGCCTTAGAGCGGCTTGTGTCGTAACGCAGCGCGACGCAAGTAACACACGGAAGATATCTTTGTGACACCCTGCGACCGTCAGAAGTGACGGTCACCCGTGGCAAAAACCTTAGGTGAGAAAGAAGTTGATGGGTCGAGTCCAAACCCGGAGACGTGTGCAGTCGACCTGTGTAGCGAAACGGGTGTCAAGGGCATAGGAAGAAGATTGGATGGGATAGCCCCGAGTAGCAGTCTCGCGGAACTTGACAGTTGAGTTTGCGACACCAGTGGCCGAATTATATAGTAAGGTTCGATGTCAAGGTCTTGAGCGATGTGGTGTGGTTCAGGTTCAAGAAGAAAAGAACCGCCGACATCACCGTTATTCGGCCGGTCCGGTCCGACGCAGTGCCTCTTGCTTTCGCCCACCATGGTGACCGTCGCCAGCCTGGCGTTCGCTGAACAGTCTACTGCCCTCGGCGTCCACAAGTATTTCTGCTTTGTTGCTATACGCACTTGACCCGCTTGACGCTCGACAAGGAACTTGGCCTTGTGATATATACTGAGTCGCAGCGACTCAGACAGGGCGTCTAGGGTTTCCAAAGCTCAGCTTTATCGACAGCTCTTCCCCACTCATCAGTGCGAAACCTGACAGTCCAAATCTAGGGAGATAGGGCTACTATTTGCGACGTTTCTTTGCCACCCTGTCAATCGATACCTGAACTCGTTGGGCCGAGTCGGCGTTCTCGCGCTACCGTTTTGCCGCTGCTCTATGGGAATCGACAAACCTTCTGCGGACCGCGCACAGTCTCTAGCACTGGAGGCGTCTGGATCGTTGTGAAGAACGACACGAACTGATTGGCTAATGCGGAACACATCACATGCGTACTCTCGCTCCCCAGGCCCGCATACTGCGCATTTTCTGCGATATATCCTCTCTTCCCACCATCACTGCTCTCATGTCGACTGTGAAGTAGGATTCTGCATTGCGGCTCATTCCTGCGGGTGTATTGTAGTCGCGTCGGTTCCATATTGCTAACTCCCTTCTCGTGCGGTCGCGCTTATGGCGTTCTTCGGCCTTCGAGAAGACCATGACCCTGCTAACCCTGTCTCTGAACCTGAGGTGGTGATGTCTTGTAGACCTGTGCATGCTTCGATCTGCGGTACCAGAACGTCTTTCGCCGGCGTCGAGGGCCGTGTCGGAAGGTGCCCGCTCAGGCTCATTGTAATGAGAGATTACCCGTCGTGCGGGGGGATAATGTGGGGATGCTGCCGCTTCTTATAATCGACTATTATAGACATCCAGTCATCAGTTCATGACGGGCAGTCCTGGCGATCGTACCCTTCGATATGTCCTGACTGCACAGCAAGGGGTTCAATTCTCTCTTGTTTACACCAATGCTCTGCCAACCGGTGCACGTTTTGTACGGAACCGAGACTCTCGTGTGTTCTGATTCTTCCAAATGGCTGTGCCGCGGAAGACAGCCAGATATGTAAGGTATCCATGGTTGCTGTGCTTGCACTTTGGTGTTCATACCGCCCTCACTTTCGTGCAGCGCGGGTCGCATTCTACTTCCTTCGTCCGGTACGTAGCAGCGTGCGAATCAATGCTCGAGAGCTCACGCCGTTCCAGTGCCGGCACGTCGAAATGCTTCTCCACATCCCTCAACTCACCCAGTGCGAGAACGCAACGCTCTCCTGGGAGTTCGCTGTAGCAGGCGCCCTCGTAATATTCGTCTATAATTCAACCGGAGGGAAGCCCGCTCAAACGCTCAACATATCTGAGGTTGGGACTTTCGCTACATGGCTCGTCAACGTGCCAGGGGACACGACGTATCCGTTCACGTTGGTGAATACTGCCCGTGACGATGGAGCGGGTGTCACCGACGCGTTCGTGGCTCCTAATCCGCGGGGAGATGCGTCCTGCTTGGGCGATCTCACTGGGTCCGGAACTGTTACGATTATGGCCTCGAACGCGCCTATGGTTCGCGCCCCAGTCGACACCGTATCAATGACGACCATCAGCACGTCGACTACGTTCAGTTCCCTACCCAGTGCAACCTCTTCCCCTACGCAAGCATCAAGTACGTATCTCTTGGTCGTAGTCCGATATTACCGTTGCTAAGGGTTGCAAAGATAGCAAACAGCCTCGCTTGACACCCCTGATCGTCGTCTCTATCCTCCTACCAGTTCTCCCCCTTCTCGTGTTCATCTGCTTCCTCTGTCGGTGGCGCCAGCGCCGACGCGTACACAGAGTGCAACCTCTGCCCTTGCCAGATGACGACTCAGCGACGGTTCAATCTGATTCGGACGACATGATCTTGCGGAAACGGGAGCTCATAGCGGCGCTCTTGTTCAAGGACACTCAAGCTGCGAGTCCCGTTTTACCTGTCTTTTCTCCATCAACTGCACACTTCGCGTCTGCCGAAGAGGAGAAAGCTCGTATGGGGCGGGCAGAGGAGCGTCTATCGAAGTCTACATCTGGAGATGCGACGTCGACGGAGAGATTACCCTCTTATAACACGAGGTCTGATCATGACAGTTGGTCCCGAGCTCTGCTGTCTGTGCTGGAGAGATGAATATCTCACGCGCAGGAAGGGATGACTTGACACAATGACCGCGTTTGAGACTGTTCCATTACAGGAATTCTGTAAAGAACTGATACGAGCAGTGCGCTGGTGTAGATGCGATTTCGAGACTATTTCGGCCAAAATTCCAGTAGTTTCGGAACAATTCCAACACGCCAGGTCAATTACATAGTGTGAAGTTGGACTGCGCGCGCGGAAGTGCTGATGCAAGTGGCGGGAAACGCACATCCAGGGTCTTACTCGGACCCGACCGCTTCCGACTCTGCTGCCGTACGCCCTGAGACAGACGGGAGCTAGCCAGTGTTGCAGCACAGGTTCATGCCCATGGCGATGGAGTTCGGAAGGATTAAGGAACATCATACGTCGAATTATGAGGACCGTTGAGATCGGGAGTCCGAGTCGTACGGCGGCAAACTCTCCACGTCGCTCCCACCGCCCTGCAGCCGCGCGACCATCTCCCGGAGCCGCGCGTTCTCTTCCGCGAGCCCTACGTCAGGTCCCGGCGACAGATGCACAGGAGATGTGATAGTGTCGGACCCAGTAAGAACTGTCTCCGTTTCCGGGAAGTAGTGCTCTCGGCGCTTCGTATCAGGTGGCGGACTAGCAGTGGGTGAAACGAGAAGTGGACTGGGTGGGAGTGGGTGTTCGATGACCGTGACTGCGGAATGGTGACGGCGACGACGACGGCGGCGGATGTGGAAGACAGCTGTCAGTGCGATGACCATGACGACCAATCCGCCCAGGATGCCGCCGACAAGTGCAGGGATCAGAGTTGAGCCTGAGATGGGAGGCGAGTCTGCAACACGAAACACGTCAGTGAGAAAAGTGACAGCTGCAGAACCGGAACGCATGCGTACCTTTGTCTACGGACCCGGAAGGGAGCGTGGTAGAAGTTGAAGAAGAGCTCGCAGGCAAAGGCGACTCAACGAGAGTGAGCGTATTCGGCGTAACGTCAGGCAAGCACGTCTGGCCCGGGTTCTGCGGATTTGGCTCCACGAACGTCGTCCCACTCACACTCCCAGCGTCCACAGAAAGTCAACGTATAGTTCGTCCCAGAGGGCACATCGACAGGCCAAGATACCGACGCTCCACTCTGGATGAACTTCGAGACGATAGTCTCTATCTGAATCTCCTCGCCCAAGACTGGTACGACGCTGATGGAGATGGGTCCGATGTTGCCGGTCCATGAGAGTTGCGCGGGGACACATTGCGTGACGCGGGGCGGGATGATGAAGGTCAAGTCGCGAGTGGGTGTTGGTGTCGATGGACGATGATCGTTGTCGTTGGCGGGCATCGTGCTAAATGGACCGTCGGTGTCGCTGTCGTCGTCGTTGTCGCTGTCGTCGTCGTTGTCGCTGTCGCCGTCGTTGTCGCTGTCGCTGTCGCTGTCGCTGTCGCTGTCGCTGTCGCTGTCGTCGTCGTTCGAGTGGCCGTGCGTTGTTCGGTCGTCAGCTCGAGGGGAGAGGTACATCAAGAGAGCCAGCAATCGCGCCGCGCAGCGACCACAAGCGAAATGACAAGGAGAGTAGGACCGCGCTCGGCACAGTAAAGAAGGGAGTGACCAGCACAGCGTGCTGGAGACTGTGCCGTGGACCAGGCTTATGAGTGTAGCAAACCTCGCTCCCAGTACTGCGCAACTGCGAGGCCGCGATAGACAGTTACCAACGGCCAAAATAGAACGGCCAAAATAGAACGGCGCTCGGAAACAGAGCGATGTGCAGATACGATTGGGGGTGCATCTACAGAGGGAGTGGTAAGGATATACATTAAACTGGGTCTACATTACGAGTTTCATGTCCGTTGCGACATTCGCGTGTGGATCTGAGCGCCGCCGCGGCTCGTACCCCGGCAACGGCTCCGAGTACGCCAGGGAGTCCCTAGGACTTCCAGTCGCGTCTTGCATGAAAGCGTCGTACGCTGGCGGATACGCACCGAGCTTCAGGTTGTCCACCGGACTGGACTTCGCGATCGGCGCCCCGGCGTGTGCGAAGGGTGAAGACGGCCGTTGCGACGTTGAGCGCGCATTCCGACGGCGACGCCAGAAGAACGCGAGGAGGGCGAGGAGGAAGAGGGCGAGTATGCCGCAGATGGCGCCTACTATGGCAGGGAATGAGGAGCGGGAGTGGGACTTGGACTCGACGGCGACGCCTGCGGACGGCGATGACGATTGGGAGCTGGACGCAATGGTAGTGGGCGCAGTTGTGGACGACGGGCCTACAGCGGTAGAACGTTAGCACGACGCGTTGCGGATTTGCGGATGGAGTAGATAGAAAACGGACCTGCAGCGTCAGATGCGTGGTCTGCGCCCTGCGTTGCTGAGACATTGTCCGGTGTAAAAAATCTACGACATGGGGACGCGCGTCAGAAAACCTCTCGAGTACTAGTGAGGCCAGATAGCGACGTACGTAGCGTATGTGATAGTCGGAAAACGCGTCGTCGGCGCGCCAGGTGGAGTCGTAAAAGCGAGCGTGTGTTGATTCGAAGTTTTCTGGTCGTCGCTGCTCCAATCCAGTATCTGCACGCACTGCTCTGCGCTCGTTGGTTCCTGCGCGTTGGACAGCGGTATTCGTTCACCGTCGACAGTTGCTACCGTGACGCCGTCCTCGTCGCTCTTCCGCCCGAAAACTTGCAATCGCGTGCCTGGTGCGGTACGCACGGTCAGCTGCCAAAATCACAGACAACACAGAGGCGAAGGGCGTACCATTGAACACCAGGTTGAGGGACGCAGCGACGCTCAGCTCGAAGTACGTGGGCGTACACTGCGCGCCGGTTAGAGATTGCGAGCCGAGCCAGACGTATGAATTCGGCTGCCACGCCGACGGTGACGCGGCGGCTGTGGCATTCGTCCATCCTGCGCGTGCTCGCGAGACGAGGGCGAGCACGCTTAGAAAAACGGTCGCCGCTGGGGTGAACGTCATGGTGTGGACGGAACGAGGAGTCAGTCCTATTTGGGCAGGATCAACAACTTGGATTGATCCGGAGCCATTTCGGATTTCCAATCGTCTGTGATCCCAATTGCAAGGGAACGTGAAGTTGTCTGGAGGAAGACCATTGGTGAAACGGAGAAGCAAGGTTCGGAGAGGTTGTGCCGTTTACTGTAACAATCCGCGCATGTTCACAAGAAGGAGGTGCGCGGTCATGAGGAGCGTCCGACGTACCGGGAGGCACAGTATAACCTTCCTCGTCCCTGTACGCGTTGTCCCAGCCTCTGTCCAAAACGACGCTGTCCATCCGGTCGCACCCGCGGCCGGAACATTTACTCTTGGGTTTGATATAGGGATCGCACTACTAGTACTGCGCCACACGCTGTCTGTAGCTCTGGTTGTATCAAAGTCGGTCTTTACGATTGCTGCAAATAATAACTATGGATGGGACGCGGCACGCAGCATACTGCGAGTTATACGCGGGGAGGTTGGGGTTGTGAACGGCATGTCCGAAGTCTTCTAATTGGTCCTGCAATCGAGCGACAGCTTGACGTAGACGCGCGTTCTCTTCGTCGAGCTCTCAATCTGACATCAGAAGCGGACGTGATATTTCTGGCTGCTTGGAGAACGTGCGGATTGCAGGCGCGACATGAGAGTCTGAGTCGGCGGTGCAATGGGTGAAGCTCGATTGTACAGCGCAAGTGCGCCGTTCACGCGGTCGCGAGAGGAAAGTTCCCAGCGCGACAGCGAGGGCGGTAAGAAGGAGAACCCAAAAGTGTGGCAACTGCGACGATACCGTCTCGACTCGAGGAACGAGGTGCGTTTGCCGCAGTCGCAGCAGTGGCTTCTGGTAAACGACAACCCTAGACGCGCGATAGAATTCTCGATCGTATTCCATGCGGGTGGCGTTATCAGCTCCGACGAAGAGTGGACATGCAAGAAGCACAAAGGTACCGTGGAACGGCGCTCGTGGACAGATGCGGCGAGCATGAGCGCGCTGTCTGACCTGCCGAGACAGACACCGACCAGAGCTCCCGTACATGTACAGCAGAGCAGGAAGGTCCCTTTCTGCAGTTCAAAACGTACCATAGGGCTTACTAAGGCGAGCGATGCGAGTACGTGAGCTAGGCCCGATTTTGCTGTGGGAATTCAAGTTCGTCCGAGTCGGACGGCTGCCAGTGACTGAACGCTCGGCCACACTGGCCGTCCTTCCAGCATATCAAGATCGAGTCGCCGTCCGGACTAGACTGGGTCCCTATCGCGATACAGGACGAAGAAGCTCACCCGAGTTGAGGTCAGCGCTGGAGGCGGATTCGACGGTCCACGTTATGGGATCCGGCACCCGCTATCAGGCCGGTTTACATCCGGTCTTGCTCCCGTATGGAAGCCTTTGACCGATGTCGATAACACTCGACACAAAACACATGAACTCCTACCCAATAGCAGGATTTGTTCCTAGTACCGCATTTCACTGTGTCGACCTTATTAGATTTTTGAAATTTGCCGAAAATAGACTTCCGCAGGATTCCGGACGTCATTGCTCGCGAGATAAAATCGCTAAAATCATCCTGTTAACATCTTTGTACTCTATAGGGTCCTTGTTACATGCTCACGACGTGCACTAATATTTGAAGGTACTCTCACTGAGGAGATACAGATTCGGCTGCCGGACAGGCTGTTGCCAACTCACACACTGGTAAACGCGTCCGGTAGTCCAGGATTACTCGTCATAATTCATGGGAGACCTAGTGTACTGCGCCCAAGTAGTTTCAGCGCTCACAGACGCGTTCTGAACATTGCAGTGACACCCAGGATGCTTCTAACTCGGTCAATTTTGTATCAAAGTCATAGAACAATCAACCATCGCGTATCTTACACCTGCCCAAATACTTTGATGACGTGTCCTGCGATTTGGTGTTCGACGTATCGAGGAATGCGCAGGACGGTGTCCGACGCATGTGAACGCGCTGTCGGAATTTGCCGACGCTCGCTCTCCTCGCTCGTTCGACGCGTCCCGCCATGCCTCCGCTGTCCAAAGCGCGTCGCAACCGCGGGGCGGCGGGCACGCAAAGTCTCACGCGTCACCGCGCCAACCGCGCAGCCCTAGCGAACGCGGTTGCTTCGACAGGCACCGCACGCGTCCCTGACGCCCGCGTTTCGATGCGCACCCATCAGCGGTTGCAGAAGGAGCTGTCCCGCGCGCAGACCGCCAACAAACGTCTTCTCCGTGACAAGAGATCCGCGCTACGTGCCAAGCACGATGCTATTACACAGCGGGACGCTCGTGCACGCCAGATTCTGCGCATTCGGACCGGTGTCGAAGAAGCACGCACCGCTGCTACTGCTGAACTTGCCGGTGTTTCTGCTACTGCTTCTGCCGTGCTTCAATCGACTGTGGACTCTCTGGAACACGTTATATCTGATCTGGCATCCGACCTGGCTGCTGCTCGAGCGGAAATCCGTCTGTTGACTGCCAAGGCCAAGAAGCTTGCCTCTGAGCGTGACAGGGCACGCTCCGCTACCGACCGTACCGTTAGCAGGGCTGTCCGGAATGCCAAAGTCTTTGACATGCGCGACCCTGAACAGCGGACCCGCTACTCAGAAGCTGCACGAGAGCTCATGCGCGATCTGGTGGTGTTGAACGTTGCGACACATCATGTGGCTAGTGTCATCCTCGCGGTCTGCGCTGCTGCCGGCATCTCTGTTATCGGTAACCCGAGTGACCGGACTGTTCGACGTGCTCTGATTGAGGCGCTTCTTGCTGCTGAACTTCAACTGACCAAAGAGATGGGCGACGCAGCGGGTGAGTTTGTTCTTTCCCGGATCTGCATGCAGTCATCCTAATGTAGACTTCCATCAGCTCTGGCATGCGGCTCGGATGGGACAGGGCACAAGAACTTGAACTATCAGGCTCATCATGTCGCTGTCACGCGGCAGAATGGTTCTCACAAGGTCTTCTTCGCCGGGTACTTGCGTCAGGCAGATCATACTTCGGAGACTCAGTTCCGTGGCTGGGTCGAGGATTTGATTGAGAATCGCATTGACTACTACAATGCGAGCCCCGAGGCTGTCTCTGGCTATGTTGCTATCCAGTCTGTGGCCGAGGTTATGCGCGCCGTGTTTACAGATCACGCGCCGGACCAGGGCTCAATGTACCGCATGCTTGAGACCTGGCGACACGGCCACGTCATCAAGGGTCTTGGACGGCGGGCGCTCAGTGCATCTACTGCCGCGGAGAACGCTGAACTGATTGCTCGTGCCACAACGGCTGTTTTGACTTTGCATCGTGGTCCACTGGGACTCCAGTTTGCTTCGGAGGAGGAGTACCAGAGTTCTCTGTCTGAAGTCCAGCCCGAGCTAGAACAGGCCGTCGGGGAAGCCAAGTGGGACTCTATGTCTGAGAAAGAGCAGCTTACTCTTGGGTTCTTTGTGCACGCTGGCTG
>KV426050.1:17690-38889 GCA_001632375.1 Exidia glandulosa HHB12029 | reverse complement strand
GGATGCTCTTCAAGAACAAGGACCAGAGTAAAGGCTATCATCAGCGGTTCCTCGTTTGGGCTCTCGTGACACATGGCCTCACTCTGACTGTTCCCGACATCAATACTGTTCGGTTTGGGTGCAATACCGAAGGCGCACGCTTCGCGCTGAAGCACCGAGAGCTGATCATCGAGTTCCTCGAGATTGTCCGGGACACCAAGACATCTCCCGGGTTCAACAACGCTGAGAAGAACACTCATCTGGGTCTGCATGATGCTCCGACTCTTACTGAGCTCGCTGGACTCGCGTTTGTTGGGGAGTGCTTCTCGGTTTCATATTTGCAGCAGGTCCGCGCTCCGGATGTCAACCACCTGTCCCTCGGCCCGCTCCACGAGCGCGCCGCGGTGTGGCTACGCACTGTTATCGACAAACCGCAGCTTGTGACAGCACCTTATTCCGAGTCTCTGCACATCGGTGGATCCTTTGACAGCCGTCCGTTTCGGGATCCCGCCATGTTTGCGTCAGTTCATGCTCTGCTTGCCTCCGGTCTACTCGTTCATCTGGATCACATTACTGCTGCTGCGTTCAAAGGTGTCCTCAAGACACTAGGCAACTTCACCGGCGAGTTTAGCGTGGACGGTCAGATTGCTCGTGCTTCTCGTGTTTCGCCGGACCTGCTCCAGACCGTCTTTGTTCCCGCAACAAACGACGTTAACGAGAGCAAAGTTGGGGCTCTTCGTAACGGTCTCAATCGTGCTGGGAATGCCCGTCTCTCGTTTTTGAGCGCTATACAGATGTACAAGACGAACGGTACTCGTGGCTATGTCAGGAAGATGGGCCGCTCCTCGAAGATCTTCCTGATGCGCGAGACTGTCCGGCGCGAGAAGGACCACTCGGAGAAGCGTGCGAACCTCGAGAAGGCTGCCCACGAGACGCGCCAGCTTGGGCGTGCACGAGAGAAGCAGATGCGCGCTTCGGAGCGCCGCGCTCGGCGGGATGCAGGCTTGGCGGGTACGGAGGAGACGCGGTGGCGCTCCGCGGAGGATCTGCCCGCACTCGACGCGAAGGACAAGTCTTTGACCGTTGAGCGCCTCAAGAGCGAGCTCCGGTGGCACAAGGAGCGCGGAAATCGAGAGGCCTGGCCTAAAGGTGCAAAGTTGAGCGGCACCAAGGCCGTTCTCTATGCATGGCTGAAGGAGATCCTGGAATTCGAGGACGCGCATTCTGCAACGCAGGATAGCATAGATGAGACTCAGGACAGTACTGAAAAGACCTTAGATAGCTTAGATAACGATGTAGACGACTTAGAGGACGAGGAGCAGGAGGAACTGTACTACTCATAGCTTATCACTGTACCAGCTTAGCCAATATTTATTTGTACTACTTGTAACTCTCGGCTAATGTTGATTAACGTCTAAACTACACCCCCAATTTTTTTGGGGCCGGGGAAACGAAAATTGCGGTCAGCGCGAGGTCGGTTGTACGGAGGGTGCCGAAATGACCGCGGACGGAGCCAAGCGGAGCCAAATCGGCTTCATAGCGGGTGCCGGATCCCACACGTTACCCGGAGAACAGGCGCTTCTAATCCAGGGAATGGGCGGGATAAACGTGGGGTATCGATTCCGCCGCATTGCCTGCGAATCACGATTCACGAGGAAGTCGCATCTGAACCGGCTGTGCAGTTGAACTGAGTCCGACGCAGCATGCCGCACTTATTGCCAAGAGGTCCATAACTGCCGTGTGGAACTTCACTCGCGGAGGGTGTGAATGTTTGCGTCTTCGATAACTCGGACACAATAATGATCGGCTACTATCTACTCTATATAAGCGCAGGGCTATGCGCAGGGGGCTCGCGGCTCGGCTATGTCTGTTGCTCTCGGTTCCCGCATATCGACCTACGCTCTCCTTCTGCTCGTCGGAGGACGAGCGACCTTGCAACAAGAGACTACGTCGACCATTCATACGGTCTGGCCAAATTCCACGGCATGGACGCTCGGAGACGGCTCGCCTTTGCAGTGGAGCGACTCAAGCACTACCGCGTGCGGACCATTCGCGCAGTTGGATGGCACCGAGATGGTACTGACATTCAACGGTGATTCATTCAATAATACCTTCCTATACTTTGTTCATCAGCGATACAGGAACAGATGTAACGCTTCAAGGATATGGCATTAAACCCGACAATGCCCCTGTCTTTGGGCTCAGCGCATACCTCGACGACGGCAATCGACTCTATTTCGATGTTCCCAATCGCGACACTATAGCTGGGGGCTGTTCTACATTCGCAACTTATCGGAATTTAGAGCCCGACAAAGTACACACACTACGCATAAATATCGACTCCAGCGCCATACTGCACTATTGGATGGGACCTGCAGAGTAAGCTCCCTTAACTCCTCATGTTCGAAACTGACAGCTGTGCCTATAACTCAGAGTCACTTTGAGCGACGTGCGCGTGGTATCCTCGAGTAAGGCGACTGGCTCGTTATCGTTTGATCCAAGACATGTTAATGGACATCCCCAGCAGCTTCGTCGTCCGATGCAATATCAACTGCTTTTACTACTGGGTCGCCCTCGTCGAGTATAACATCAGGTGAAGCACACAACAACAGCCGTAATGATTTCATCCACCGTCTAATATCAGCCATCTCTGCACATCCAAAAGATACACGTCAGGCCAATAGCACAGGTGCGATGAAGGTCCCGTGAGCGCGCTGCTCTTTGGTTGACATGACATAACAGAGCGGAGACGCATAGTCGTAGGAAGCGCGGTTGGAGCCTTCGCGCTACTCTGCATCGTCATCATCACTGGGCTGCTCGTTCGCCGTCGGTTCCTTGCGAGAGCGACGGCTCTCAATCAGCCACGCGCGCTCCCCCCACCGAGCAGTGGAGTGCTGACCCGCGACAGAAACCCTCTCAAAGGCAAAGAGGCTTTCCTCGCTATGGAACCAACCCCAGACGCGCGTGTGGACGACCCGGAACATGGGGAATCGGAGAGTTCACGTCTGCGGGAGGCGTTGGATGCATTAGCCGCGCTGCAGAACGAGGTGCAGGAGATGCGAAAGAGAGATACACTGGGAGTGGAGACGCTTCCCGACTACGAGCCACATGGGGTCGGGCGCGAATGACGTGTAAGTATGTGCTACGGGAAGAGGAACGTAACAGATGCGGGAAGCTGGAAAGGAGCACCGAGCGACGGCGAGAAAGCCCGGGTGCTGAGGGCTAGCAAGACCTCTACGCAGGTGCTGAGCGCTTATAATCGGCAGCAACCTTGCGGCCAAAACGCTGCACGGGTCACGAGGGTTCCATAGAGATTGCTCGAAAAGCTTGTCGAAGCGCTTGTTGCCTGGAGAAGCTGAGCAGAAACCACGGCGGAAAAACCTCTTTGCTTCCGTCCATCACCATCAAGATCCCGCGGACAGAAGCGCGCGCGCGTCACAGCTAATCCTCGACGCCGCCGCCTGTCATGTCAACTAAGATAACAGCCGCAACGTCAGCGAATCGTTATGAGGTGCTCGAAGTGCAAGAGACAGAGCCCGACGAACCGGACGCGAGCCACGCGTCCGGGGCAAGCACTACACGCCACACACGCAGCACCTCCACCCATAACGCTTCCCTGTCGCCGCTCCAGCTCATCGAGCAAGGTCTAAACCGAGCTATCACCATCATTGACGCCGCCAACAACAAGAGCGCGTTCTGGGAGTCGATGCGACTTGAGCTTCGTAACACGCTCAAGCCACTCGCCCAGCACGCTTCCTCTCTGGCGAAGAATTCTAGCACAAACTCCGTGCAAGAAGCGACAGCGCCACAGACACAGGCGCTTTCTCGCGAAGATCTGCCAAGTCACCCGTCACCGGGCGCGTCGCGCCGTACAGGTCCCGTCCCTCTCTCTTCAGTCGACGCTGTCGAGACGGCTGTCGCGCGAGCGCTCCCCGCCCTCCTGAAGGAGCTGCTCGCGCGCGAGTTCAAAGACCTGCGCGACGCGCTCCAGACTCGGCAACCGGACAGTAGTGCAGACGGCGCGTGGTCCCGCGCCGCTGACTGCTGCCCGTCACACCCACACGACCACGACCCACCCAGACAACCTGCTCTGCCACAAGCGACCGAGCGCGACATCACCATATCGCTCGCACACGTCCCGTCGACGGACGCGATTCGCTCGCTGTCAGAAGCAGAGGTCAAGGCTCGTGTGGAGGACGCCACTACGAACACCACAACCGCGCACAACCTGCCCGTGTCCGCGGTACAAGGCGTCAAGATCCTCTCGAACGGCAACCTACGTATACGCACAACGTCCGAGGAAGTCAGGTCCGCGCTAGCCAGTGACCCCGGCGCCTGGCTGTCCTCTGTGGCAGACGGCGCGCAGCTGGCGCAAGACCTGTTCACCGTCGAATTACGCGCCGTCCCTACCACTTTCAACCGGGACGAACCGTGCTCCCTCCAGGGCGTATACCAGGCCAACATCCATGTGTTCCCGACTGCCAGCTCCATCGCGTCCATGCGGTGGATGCGCGAGCTCAAGCAGGAGAAGAGAGCGTCATCGCTCCTGCTCGTCCTCGACGGCATCGAGGCCTACAACAACGCTATCTACTACGGCGTATCGATCCGCGGCCGCCTCTGCGACGTCTGTCCGCATGTGCCGCCGCCGGTTCAGTGCTACTTCTGCCAGGGCTGGGGCCATACCCTCACCGCGTGCCCGCGCAAGAAGTCGAACCAAACCATCATCTGCGCCCGTTGTGCTGGACCGCACGCAACGGGCGCGTGCTCGTGTCCCAACAGGCCCAGCTGTTCGTCGCTGAGGACCTGTACGCATATCGCCTTCAAGTGCGCGAATTGCGGGGGCCGTCACAAAGCCTTCAGCGTCGACTGTCCGGCTCGACGTAGAGCAGCAGCCGAGGTCGCGCGCCAGCCAAGACATGCGCGCGCCCTCGCTGCCTACACGTCCTCGTTGCCTCGCTCCGGGGGCGCCGCGACGAGCGACACCCGTCGCTCCCTGCCGTTCTCTGGTTCCCCACGCGCGGGCAGCGCGTGGCAGAACTAGATGTCGACTAGAATGGTGGGGGGTGTGCGGATCCGGGCGCTGAACGTTGGGAAACGTAGGACCGTCGTCGACTCGCTTCTATGCGACGCCGGTCTTGCGAAGTACGACGTTCTGTGCCTACAAGAGTTGCCGGTAGGATGGGGGGCGAGGGTTATCGAGAGGTATAAGGAGCACTGGGTTCCGGTTTTTCCTTCCTGCTATGATCCACGTTCCCGAGAGCAGTCCACGCGCAGCGCCATCATGATTCGTACACACCTCCTCTCGAGCACTTATAACCAAATCCACATCAATAGCCTAGACATCACCGCAGTTGCGTTCACTTTTCCCGATTCTTCCTTTTCCCTTTTTTCCATTTACAACCCTTGCGATTCCGACGACTCCATTACTCTTCTTCATTCTTTTCTTTCTTCCAACCCGTCCATCCCGAGGCGCTTGATCGTCGAGGGTGATTTCAACAAGCACCATCCCCTTTGGTCTGGCCCACTCTCCCGCTCCCGCCGCTCGTCCGACGCTGAGGCGTTGCTCGCCTTGATGGCGCAGCACGACCTTCAGCTTGCTTTTATGGAAAGATGGACTGGACAGCTTCGATTCGGAGTGGACAGCTTCGGCGCCGACTATTCGCCGTCGAAGTCGGCCGTGGATTACGTAATCAGGCCAGGTTCTGGGCAAAATATATGGTATCTAGGGGTGATTAAATAGTCTCAGAAATCGAATTCCCGGTGAGATCTGCGCAGGGGACGCATTTTCGGACATCCGCATGATAAATCCGACCATTCCGAAGCAGATCTGCCGCCGACACAGGCTTGCAGACTCTATTGTTCCCACAGCACGTGCAATGGTGGTTCCGCACTCCATTCAACCCAAGAGATAGGAGTAACTACCTCGGGGGTATCGGATGTACCGCTTCGTGTCGCCGTAAGGTCAAATGGGGACCCATTTGTCCTAACTCCAGATCAGCTGACACATCCTTTTGGTGCCCTTACACATGTACCCTTGTGCATGGGTAGAGTTATCAGAGCGTACCCATCACTTAAAAGTAGGTTCAGGGCAAGATATGTCATCTTAACCTCTAAGCCCGTGATACTTCCGAGCCCGACTTCCCGATATCTCCGTACTCCCTTCGCACACTCTACAGACTTATTAAAACATACAGATCATATCAGAAGATATTCAATATGCTTTGCTATCCCATTACAATAGAAATCTTCCTCAGTATTCCATCATAAGACTTGAGACTGAGACACCATTCACATGAGTATAACGACGGCATCTTGATGATTATGTAATACTTACAGTAAGTCTTTACATCCCGTGGCTCTGATATCCAATGTGCACCCATGCCTGCGGTCAATTATTACAGCCGTCGGCGGCAGATTTGCTTCGGAAGGTTCGGACTTATCATGCCGGATGTCCGAAAATGCGTCCCCTGCGCAGATCTCACCGGGAATTCGATTTCTGAGACCATGTAACCACCCCTAGATACCACATATTTCACCCGAAACCTTGCCTGATTACGTAATCCACGGCCGACTTCGACGGCGAATAGTCGGCGCCGAAGCTGTCCACTCCGAATCGAAGCTGTCCAGTCCATCTTTCCATATGCTTTACCACCTTCCACTATCACTCACCAGTCGGGCTCTACACTTGACCTCGTTCTCGTCACGTCAGAGCTCGCAGATGCGGTCGTTTCGTGCGGCACTTCTTGTGGGCATGGCTCTGACCACGAGGCGGTGGATCTTGCTCTAGATCTCGCCGTTGTCCGCGCAGTCCCGGAGCCGCGGCCAATGTGGCGCGAGGTAGATTGGGACGAGTTTCGTGATGTGCTCGTGGAGCTGATTTCAGCATCGCCTATCCTTGCGGACATCGTCGTGCGGTTCACCAGAAATGCTTCGGTGTTAGGCACTGCTGCGGCGCTGGATGATGCATTCCAGGCGATTCTGGCCATCATGCAGGAGGTGGCGAAGCGCTGCGTCCCCGTAGCCAAGCCTTCGCCCTTCTCTAAGCGATGGTGGACTCGCGAGCTGACGGACATGCGTCGTTTACTAAAACGTTTACAGCGTAGGGCCAGGAAACGGCGGGCAACGGATCAGGACATGGAGGCGGCTCGGGACCACTGCAAGGCGTACCACAAGGCGATCCGACGGGCGAAACTGGACCACTGGCGCGAATGGCTGGAGGAGGCGACGGAACAGACAGTCTGGGCGGCGAACCGGTACATCGCGCAGGAGAAAGGAGGCGGCTCAACGCGTATACCGACGCTCGTTGACGGCAACACGAGGGCAGAAACGCTCGCGGAGAAGACGGCCATGCTCTGCCGCACTTTCTTCCCAGCGCAACCCGAGGTCAACATGGACGACACGGTCGGCTACGAGTATCCAGACCCCCTGCCGTCCGAGCCAGTCACCGACGAGGAGGTCGACGCTTTCATCGCATCGCTGGCGCCGTTCAAAGCGCCGGGCTCGATGGGCACCCGCAACATCGCGCTGCAGAAATGTCGCGACATCTTAACGCCGATCTTCCGCGTCCTCATCCAGGCCTCCTTCCTCCTCGGTCACCATCCGCTCGCCGCCAAACGCTTCATGACCATCGTACTGCGCAAACCAGGCAAAGACGACTACACGAAGCCGAGCGCCTGGCGACCTATCGTACTGGAGGACAGCGAGGGCAAGACGCCGGAGGGTGTGGCCGCACGCCGTCTCGTCTCTGTAGCTGAACGCTGCGGACTGCTACCACCGAACCAGTTCGGCGCACGACCGGGACGCACCACAACGGACGCAGCGCTTCTCCTAACGCAATACATCCACGACGTTTGGCGCCAGAAGGGTGTCGCTTCAGTCCTGTACCTCGACATCAAGCAAGCGTTCCCGACGGTCTGCCACGCGCGCCTTCTGCACAACATGCGAAAGCGACGCGTCCCGACCGAGCTGGTTAACTTCGTTGCGAGTTTCCTGCGCGACCGCAAGACGACGCTCAGACTAGGCGACGTCGACTCGGACTGGATTGGCGCTGACTACGGCATCCCGCAAGGCTCACCACTGTCCCCGATCCTCTACCTGTTCTATGCAGCGGACCTCCTCGAGATCGTAGACACCACGACGCGAAACATTTTCACGCGACAGCTAGTCACGGGCTTCGTGGACGACACCGCAATAGTCGTCTCGTCGCGCGAGGGAGCGGATCGTAACATCGAGCTCCTGCGCCCGTTGGTCATGCTCGCGTTCGGATGGTCTGACAGACACGCGTGCCGCTTCGACGTCGGGAAATTCCACTTGGTGCACCACACGCGTAACAAGAACCGCCGTGTGGACGCGATACTCGAGCTCGGCGACACCGTCATACGCCCGGAACCGCACGCACGATACCTCGGTGTTCTGCTCGACAAAGAGCTCCGCTGGCACGCACACGTCGACACCGTAGTTGCGAAGTCGACGGCGGCAGTACTCGCCATCGGACGCCTCGCGAGTGGACGATTCGGGCTACCATACAGGTACATACGCACGCTGTACGTGTCGGTCATCATGCCGAAGCTCGAATACGGCGCTGCGTTGTGGTATACGCCGGTCCAAGACCAGGAAGGTTCGCGTCGCCGAGGTTCGGTCGGGTTTGCGAACAGACTCGGACGCGTACAGCGCATCGCGGCACGGCTCATCACGGGCGCGTTTAAGACGACTGCGACGGACGCGATGGAGTACCACGCGTACGTGATGCCGATGGACTTGCGGCTTAACCTCGCGGTCTTCCAGTCCGCTCTCCGCCTCGCCACTCTCCCAGACCACCATCCGCTGTACAAAGCCGTCCGCCGCAGCATCGCGCACAACCCCCGCTTCTTCAAGTCGCCTTTGCACAAGCTATACCGCGCCTTCCCGGACCTGGTCGACGTCGAGACCATCGACTGCACGCCGCGCGCTACAACCTGGCGACCGCTCTTCACCAAGGAAGTCGCGTCGTCGCGCGAGGCTGGAATAGCGAGGGTGCGCGAGCTCGAGGACAGCGGCGCGTTGTGCGTCTACTCGGACGGCTCGGGCGAGAATGGATGGGTCGGTGCAGCCGCAGTCGCGACTCACCCGCTGGGAGGCACACTCGTACGCCGCGCTCGCCTCGGACCGCTCACCGAGCATACCGTCTTCGAGGGCGAGCTCTTCGGGGTCCTGCTGGCTCTCCGTATCGCGCGCGAGGTTCGTATGGCGCTCGACATCGTCATCTTGCTGGACAACCAGGCCGCTATCACCCGCACTCACACACCGCGCGCAAAATCCGGCCAACTGATCACCGACGCGATTCTCGACGAGGCAACACGCCTCCGCACGCGACACCCGAACGCGCAGCTCCGTCTGGTGTGGGTGCCCGGGCACGAGGACGTCGAGGGCAACGAGCTCGCGGACCTCCACGCGAAGCAGGCCGCCGCGGGCGACGACACCGCCGACGCCACACTCAATGGCGACCTCCTCCCCCACAGCGTCGCTGCACGCCGCGCCGCATTCAAGCAGCAGACGCGCGCGCTCTGGCAGCAACGTTGGGCGGCGTCAGAGCGAGGTCGCCGTTACGCGCGCTTCGACCGCACACCGCCGTCCGCCCGTATCCCGCGCATGTACCGCAACCTCAAGCGCGCCGACGCCGCGTTCCTCACGCAGTTGCGCACCGGCCACGTCGCGCTGAATCAGTACCTCCACCGGATCACCGCCATCGACTCGCCGCTGTGCGCGCGTTGCAACGAGCCCGAAACCGTCGACCATTACCTCCTCCGTTGCCCCCGTTTCCTGATCCAACGAGGTACGCTGCACCGTCAACTCAAAGGTCAGGTCTTAACCACTCGAGCTGCACTGGGCTCGCCCAAGAACCTAACAGCTGTAATGGCATTCCAAAACCATTTAGTATACATCCAATATATGGTTGGAGCAACCTCGGGTATATGGTTGGAGACAAACAGACTATATGGTCGGAGACGAACAGGTTATATGGTCGGAGACGAACAGGTTATATGGTTGGAGACGAACAGGTTATATGGTCGGAGACAAACAGGTTATATGGTTGGAGACAGACAGGTTATATGGTTGGAGACGAACAGGCCATATAGGGTGTATCAGGTGAGTTGGGACCCATACTATCACTGATATCTGTCACAACACACAAGGGTGTTATTGGAATCATATTGGACCTGTGTGATGAGCCTGGTGAGCCCAATGACCCATCCTGCCAGATGGACACTCAGCGAATGTCAGGGGCACGCCGTCATGCCTCGCCGCACAAACGGATGCCGGAGGGAGAGAGGGAGGATGGGAAGGGAGGACGTGGAGGATGGCCCAGGGGATGGCCGCAGGCGGGGTCAACAAGAAAGCATCACTGGTGTAGTATAGACCCACAAGGGAGACATGCATATATAGGGAAGGCAGGCGAGAGAAAGAGACCATCAAAGAACGGGATGCCGGCTGCGGGTGCCGAGGGGACATGTACTACGAAGCAATCGGATCAAGGAGCGGCACGGCGAAGAGGCCAATTGAGACAGACGAACCGAGACACGGCAGACATGGCGACGGGTGTGGGGTATATATCGACGCGGCGCGGCGCACAATAGATACTGAGATCTGGACAAAGAGAATGCGGACCGAGAAAAGGGAGATATGGGTATAACCGTCTGGCATACGCGGGTTGCGCTGGCGACGTCCCAGCCTGGCACGGAAAGCTCCTGGGGGGATGGGAGCGTCGGTGTCTTCAGGCTGGGCCGCGGGCTTGATAGAGGGGGAATGACAGGTACAAAAGTCGAGCCTGGCTTGCGGCATATTGGGTGTGGCCACGTGCGGCGAGTGCTTGATCTGCAACGTCGGCATACGTGTCACCCGTTGCTTGGTGTGCGTGGCACATGTGGTTGTGGATGGCATCCACAGAAGCCGTGGTGATGTTAAAGGACAAGGTCAGGAAGGCAAGGTTGGCGTCCGTGAGAGGTGTCGCAGAGAGGGCATCGACCAACGAGGGTTCCGCGGGCGACGTACCAGCGGGCGTGCTGGCTGATTGGGCGGTTGGTGCTTGGTTCTCGTCGTGGATGTGGGGATTGTGGGTTGTGTTGCTAGGGCATAGGATGTTGGGACAGGTTCCAATCGGGTAGGCGTATCTGTCCTGGCAATATGGACAGCAGTACGTTACGTGATCAGACATCAATAGGAGGATGGGGTGAGGGTGGTGAGGCGCAACTTGCAATGGGATAATGTGTCACACAATCCACAACTGCACAGCGAAGCGCGAACATGACGCCCCTGTGGGCACAATATAGAAGTGAGTCTTGCGAGCAATGTGTTCATAGACGAGTCCGTGTTTGAACGGGAGTGGCTTGCGGCGGTAGTTGTTGCAGGGTTGCAGTAGCTCTTGGGGCTTGTCATGCGGAACTCGTGGCTGGAATACAATGCGAGCCGTTGCGTTGGGGCTCGCAGTGGGACGGTTGGCGGTTCATGGTAAGAGGGCAAGGGTGAGGTTGCGAATATGAGTGCATGCGTCAAGCCTCTCGGTAGGCTCAATGCCTTGCCCTACCTCCATGCCTTCGAGGTTGACATCAAGTGAGAGTTAAGGCTTGCGAGCCATTGCAAGCCTGTATGGTGTCCGCTCTTGGGTCGATGCGAGGTGTGTAATGACCGCGAGCTCTGCTAGGTCTAAGAGTGAGTACCACCCTTCATGGGCCATGTCCTGGGCTTGCAAGCAGTGGACCGTTGTCGCAGCGGGTCACATGATGGTGTCTTGAACGGTCTTTGCGGTGAAAATGGAGAGGAGGGGGGATGGAGATACATATTGAGCATCCGAGTCCTCACAACTTCGATACTGGTCAAGGTGAATAAACAGTCAGACCATTATGGTGTCGCAAATAGTGTAGAGTCCTGAGCACTCACAACTCAGACATGACACCACTCAAGTCTGAGCACCCAAGTCTAAATGACCTGCCCTAAAGTAACTTGCAAGTAAAGAAAGAGACAATATGATTATATATACAAGGAATACATAGACAGAACCACGAGCGGAGAAAAAGAAAATTTGAGAGAATTAGACACTGATGAGTGTAGGAATTATACAACAAATCAAATTAAGAGCTCTGCAGTCTGGACAATTCGCTGCGCAACATATTTTCGGTATACAACGGGATTAATCATATCATCCTTCCCTGGTATATGAAATGGAAGTGATGAAGCTTCGGACATGAACCAACAAGCAAATACACCACAACTAACAGCATCTTGCTGTTGTTGAACAGATTGCTGTCCTCAGGTTAGATGGAGTTAGCAGGCAAAAAGAACACACACCGGAGTGTAAGGTTTCCACTGCGAAGGATAAAACCCACCACGGGTTTCAAATACTTGATGTTCTTTTGCGTAGTGTTCGAGGTACCAGAGTATGTTCTAGACATATGATCAGAAAACGGAATACTATGCAGAATCACATACCTCTCCCACAATACGGCTCCGACTTTTAACTTTCATACTATCCAGAATGGTAACACGTCGCTCTGCACGCTCTACTACTGCAACAATCCAATGCTTTTCCAGTTGCAGATTCACTGGAATGATCCAGGTCTCGTACGCCAAAAGGCTGCATGGCAGGTCCTACAACTAGTCAGTCTATGTACCATGCTTCTGAGGACCAGAGCTTACTTTGAACCAGCGATGAAGCTTTCGGAGCTTCTTCTCCACATCTTCTGGACCAGCAGCTCGAGCATCGCAGACTCTTGCATAGAAGAAGGACGATGAAATGTAGACTGATGGCGAGGAGTCTGATAAGACTGCCCTCCACATGTTGATAATCTCGTCGTTGATCCACGATTCTGAGTCAGAGAGTATATGAGCCTCCCTGGGATGCAGGATTTCACGCTTTAACCGAAGCAAGCGGGTGTCTTCATCGTTAACTGAAGCATGTGCGAAGAATCGATCGAGGTCGTCAGCTTCATCGATTGACGATAGTTGCTGTGCGTGTAATGGATGCTCTTGTGGTGGCGAGGGAGTTCGTAGACTAGGTGCTCTTGAAGATGTTCGACTTGGGCCTTCAGAGTGTAATGATCCTTGCAATATGTCAATGACATGCTGGACACGAATGACTAACACATACCGTTGCTTCTCGAGAGTAAGTCCTCAATACGAGGGATGATGCATGGCGGCTCATCAAACATTGAGTCATCGCTGTCAAGCAATAGTGTATGATGGAGTTGTGTAAGGTGCTCCCATGTTTCCTCCCGCATTTTGAAGCTGTCGACCCAGTCCTCTATTGCTTTCCTGGCCGCTTCCCAAGAGATCTTGCGTGAGTCTGGCGCATAGACATCACTGTCCTCGACAACAGCGAGCGCTGTACCAGAGAGTAGGTAGAACAGGGCGATGGACATGCAGGTCACTGCAAAGGCTTGACCTTGACCACGGGGAGTAATCATATGTTGCAGTCGAATGAAGCTCTGTGTGAAGTGGACTGGTGGAATCCATGGCTGTGGTTGTGTCAGCAATATTTGCAATAGGGGAGCAGGTTACATACCACAGAGCAAATAGAACTGAGGATTGACCCGTGATACAAAAGGATCTCATCAATGTTCATATCGCTAGGAAGTCGCTGTCCATTTGCCGTCCATGTCATGACTTCAGTCGACGGTATGAAGTATTCCCAAATCCGCCAAGTATGATCCATCTCGTTGAAATCAACAAAATAGACCACACTTGGCTTCAGAGACTGTGCGAGTCTCTGAACATCAGCCCAAAATGTGTGCGATGGGAACTGCAGGGGCAATCGGACCTATGTCCATCAATGAGAGTTCGAGGAATCACAACATACATACTTTGAGTTTTCCATCAACGCTCTAATAAATTGTCAATATGTAAGTCAAACAATTTTAAAGGGACACACTTGAGCTGCCTGATTCACATAGTGTGCGAATTGGTCCCTGTTTGCGCTCTCCAAGTATGCTGGCGAAAGGAATAGGCGTCCGAGTCGACAGATTAAGCTGATCGCATTCATGCTTTCACATAGGTCATTGATGATCTCTGCTCTTGCATACTCTTGCATGACCTGTATGCCTCATCAGTGACTGCAGGTCTGAATACGGGAGTACCACATACCCCAGTGTCAGGCAAATCGACATCAACCAACAACCCATAATCAAATGGGTCATCATCCGTGTCCTGCTGTCATAGCTCAGTGCAAGCATAAAAGTCAATTCTGTGACTTACTCCATTGGAAGCAGGAATCTCGACCTTAGTAGGACGTGGTTTCTTTCGTGTATTCTTTGGAATCGCCTAAAAATTGTAAGCTCTGTATTCCAGCAGTTCCACCCAGTGAATTACCTCAACCTCAGGGTCAATATCTGGCTCAACCCGTTTCGGTGGACGAGTTGTCGACAGAGGGGGACTGGAATCAGGATGTATCTTCTCCCGAGACTTCTTCGTCTTTTGCGTCGCTTCCACCTTCTTCGTCGATTTCGAAGCTCTGACAAGGAGGCTGTTGTGCAATCGTCCAACTGGTCCATGCTTCTGGGAGAAGCGTAAAGAAGAGAAGGTATTTGGTGCCTCCTCTTTGTGTTTCGTTTTCTGCTTCTATGCATACTTCAGCACGGCTTCAAACATTTAGAACAAATCTTACCTTTGGAGATCGAGTAGGGTGCAGTGGTGTAACCTTAGAAGGACGACCACCCTTCTGCTTGACTTGGCCTACCATTGAATTGCATTTGTTATCCAGCAATTCCACTGATTTGCAGGTACTCACCGATAAAGATAGAGTCTGCTTCGAGTTCGACTTCGGGATCAAGAGGATCATTTTCGGGGTCCAAGCGATTGGTATTACGTTTTGAACCACCCAAAATCTTGTCAATTTCTGCATTGATGGTATAGTCGCTGACTTTGCGACCTTTGCCTTGCCGTTGCTCCTGAGTCGGCCGATCTGCTGATTGATTGACTCCTGCGGCCGCTTTTCCTCGAGTTTTGCGAATGATCTCGTTGGCTAAATATATGGTGTTAGTAGAATAATTCATGGCACTGTAACACTCATACCTTGATAATTCTCGACTGCCCCGTTTCCCACCAACAAACGCACAGCCCATACATGAGCACATGCACGTCCAGTCTGGTCGAACTTCTTGCACTTGCAAACCAGTGCACCACCATCAACCTCCCTAACACTACGATCCTTCTCGCCCTCTCTAATTTGCTGTTAAGGATGCAAGGAATCACCTAGTGTGGGACACACCTAAAACTGGAAACACGCCACTTTCCATCCGATAATTCTTCCACCATTCCCGGTGCACTCCAGAGACGATGTGCATGTCGAATGTCCCGGATCAGATCGGCATTGCGGGTAGGATGCTTCGGCTCCCAGTACTGGTAGAAGGGGAAGAACTCTTCAGCAAGAACAAGCACAAGTCGATCAATACTGTAGTCGTTGTGAGCTAGGCAGTAGGGCAGGTATTCACTAACCGTTTATTTGCCCGAGCATCAAGGAAGGTCTGGTCGATGGTCTTGAATGCACGTTCAATCCAGTTGTTGGTATTGAGCATTGGTGCGTCCCGAGTCAACGATTTGGGGAGCCCTATATCTGTCCATCGGTCTATTGACCATTAGCCTTGTTCTAAATTCAGTAACACACATACCACGCCAGAAGTCCGTAAACCAGTTGCGTTCAAAGTACTGAATCAGTGTGTTGGCCATACTGCGATTCTTTTTCTTCATGATATTGTTGATAGCGGATGTAAATGTCTTGACATATGCCGACCACTGCGATACCGAGCGGCAACGCTGTAAAGAGCGGAATGCGTCGAGCACTTGCCGCTTTTGATCGTATGTTAATCGTGGTCGCTTCGGATTCAAATCATCCAAGTTGCCCTCTGCATCAGTATGCCATCGAAGAATAGCCTGAATCACATGGAATTGGCAGAGTCGAATGACGGCATCTGGCCAAACTTGGACCGAGTCAGTGTAAGTGCAATAGGCAACAAAAAGTGTTTTCACTAACCCGCAAGGATTGCTTTGACCAAAGCTTTGTCCTTATCAATCATGAACCAGCAAGGATTCCATTCCCCAGCCTCAACAATCGCTCTTGCAGCTTGCAAGACTGCAGCTCGATTACTATGCTGGACGCAATCGGGATCTGACAAAATGGTCAACTTTTGTATGCAAGAGTGTTTCACTCTGATCTAACCGTTTATGACTTTCTGACAATACTTTTCTACTCGATCTTTTGTCCCACTGAGGAAGGCAGCTATAGTCTCTGCTTGTGCGTTCTCCGAGAGATAAGCTGCGCCTGTGACAAGTCAGTATGCAGAGCTGAAAATTTGTTTACAACATACCCGGTACGAAATGGGCCTCATTATTGACAGTTGCCAACATAGTCAAGGGTGCCCTATTCTCATTTTTGTGGCGCCATGAAGAGTCGAGGCAGATACCGTTCTCCTCAGCGAAGAGCATGAGCGTTTCGAGCTCATACGCATCAGCAATGGCGACTGAGAATTTCTTTGGAGGACGAGCAGAAGGATCATGTCGCTCGAAGCTGGTAACTGTCAGCTTAGCCCGTTGAATGTTTGGTTACGTACAGGTAAATCTTGTGTTCATTTTCTTCCGCGTAGATCTCAATTGCTCGCAAGGGATCTTCTGCCTTGCGCTCTGCTCTCCGGCTGGTCTGTACTATGCCTTGTACTCGAGTCTTTGAAAGCTGTCGATGGGTTGGGATCTTCTCTCGCTCGTGAACATGCCGGAGTACTGCATAAACTATGAGTGAATGATTGCGTGCAAATGATATGACATACGCATCTGAATCTTTGATGCTGTTTGTCCCATAAGAGCACACTCTAGAGCATGATGTCGCAGGTAGTGTGATGGCTCTAGGTCTTCAGGGCTGGCTTCGGGATGATCTACCGGTGCACGAATGCGAACAATGGCAGTCGCAAGATCATCAGACATCACCTCAACCTTTGGTCTGTGAGCGTTACAGCAATTCCATGTAAGACAAGACTTACGGAAAGGAGAGCATTATACAAGCACTTCTTCCTTCCTTTCCGTGCCGTGGGCGCTGGATCCTTCTTCTCATCGGGATCTTGGGACTCGTCCCCACTGTCGGATCCATCCCCACTGTCGGCCTCATCCTCATCGACTTCAGGCTCGCCCATCTCTTCTTTTCCACCATTACCTTCATCTCCACTGTCCACCAGCTCACAACTCCCAGTGCAGTTCATTGTGATCCGGAGGACAGGGACAGGCTTTTCAAGGCCTTTGGGTGCTTTTCGATTTGGAGTTGCCCACTCGACAAAGAATGGGCGAGCACGGATATCGCGGGGACGATCAAGAGGATGCCCATGATAGTGGACATTGATGTCGGTGGATTGGGCATAGACTGGTACGCCGAAGTCATTCATCTGCGGGGTTGATTAAAACACAACAGCAAAGTCCTTTGTGCTATACATACCAGCGAGTCGTAGTGCTTCCAGAATTTCGCAGTTGGAATTCTTTTGGCAGGACGCCAGTGAGCCTCGGCTGAATAATTGAGGGCTTTCAGACTTTTGAACAGTCCGGTGGGCTTGTGGACAAGACGTATGGGTGGTGGTGTCTCGGGTTCAGACGCGTCGTAGTCAGACTCGTCGTGCAATACGTTTTGGCGCTGAAAGTTGATATATGCTCTGCTGTATGTTGGAGGACTGTCTGAACTGTCGGACGATGCTGCTGATGATGCGTCGTCTTCATCATGTTTTGGTTGTTCTTTCTTTTTGGGCTGTGTCGCATAGTGACGACGGGGTCTGCCTCGTGGCATTGTCTGGGGTGGTAGCAGGTGAGTCAGGTCTAAGACTGTGTTCACAGGTACTCACGTACTGACGGTGTGTGTAAGACTGGTAGTTGGGATTTTTGGGAGTGGGGATTTTACTCTACGAAATCTCAGCATACTATCAAGCTGCAAGTTGTCAACTCACAGACGCTAGGCGCACTAAGGTTTTGTGGGATTATCAACCCCGGTTACATCAGTTTCTCAGCTGAGATTTCCCAACACTGCAGATAACCGATGCAAGCGCAGAGAATAATCCCATAATCCACTGAAGAACATAACTGCCATAACTGTTGCAAGAACAGAGACAGCTCTAATATCTGGACTATATTTCAGTCTGTGACTGTTGCACTGAACGGAGAAGTCTGTCTGCAGTGTACACTATCTCCAACTAATGCTTCAACTAGCTTCATGCACTAATGAACTGCAAAAGTACATTGTATGTATCATGCAAAGTAAGGATGAACAGAAACCATCAATGAGTTGCCATTTCCAGCTCTGCTTTCCTTCATACAGTAGAAAATGTGCTCTTTCGGGTGTCGGACATTTCCGGCGCACTTCGCCGGTGAAATTCGAAATACCGGTTCGGACTTAGCCAAAATTCACCTCGGGCAAAGTGCACTTTTTTGAGAATCTAAAAATTCTAAGTATATGGGGCGATAGCCATGGACTAGGCGGTATTACGCCAGTCGGTCGTATAATTTTGAGCTTCGTATTCGAGGAGATATTCGCCTCGCAATTCGCGAAATTGGACAAATCCGGCTTAAAACCTGAATATTAAGCGTATTTTTCGGTCCCTCCCTCTGAGACTTCGTAATATGAATCTTTTAGGTCTTTCGGTTACTACTACAGGTTGTTGAGCTTGGGGAGCTGCATGGGAAGGACTGAGAAGCCGTGCTTTCGGCACTCGGTGCTCTACAATTTCGCTGCCGCAGAGCTACATTCGCAATTACTGCTCTCAAATCCGGTACATAACCTCCTATAATTTGGAATACGCTGCAATTAAACCAGGAAATAATTATTGTAATAGTAATTGCAGGGTGAGAGTCGATCTGCCGAGCTGCGACGCGTGTTAAAGCTCGGGAGGTGGGGGTTCGGCACGCTCCGCATCCTTCCCTCCTCCCACCACCACCGCCGCCGCCCCACGCATCCCCCGTCCCCCCCGTCTCCCGCACGTCCCGCTCGCCGTCCAAGCATGCGCGCGCGCTGCCCACGAGGCCGCGATCGCAGCAGAAACGCGCAAGGGCGCGACGAGGGTGTAGCGCGCGCGCAACACGCGAGTCGCGCCCAGGACGCGCCACCCGCCCACCCACCCATGCGCACGCCGTCGCCGCCCCGCACACGCCATAGGCGCCACGCGCGCGCGCGCAGGACGCCTGGAACGCCGCCGCAGCGGCGCAAACGCGTCGCGCGCGCGCGCAGTGCCCCAGCCCCACCCAGCATCCGCCCAGCACCCGCCCGCGCTCTGACACGCTCGCCCAGGCCCCGCCCCGCCTCCAGCGCGCCCTATGCGCCGCGCGCGCACGTCCACGACGTCCGGGACGTGCGCAATCGCGCGCTAATGCGACGTGCGCGCGCGCCTCGCCCCCGCTTCGCCGCTCGCGCCGCCCCTCCTCGCGCTCCCCCTCCCTCCTCCCTCCTCGCTCTCCCCACCTCCAGCGCACCCTACGCGCCGCGCGCGCGCGTCCACGACGTCCGGCACGCGCGTAATCGCGCGCCAATGCGACGTGCGCGCGCGCCTCGCCCCACCACCTCCCTGCGTGCGCCCACCTCGCGTGTGCGTGTGCGAGACGCCTGTGCACGCACGCACGCACGCACGCGATGGGCGCGCACGCCCGCTCCCTCGCTGTAGCCGCCGCCGCCGCCGCCATGCCTATTCCGCACCCTCCGTAAGTCTACACATCATCTGTAATACGTCCCCGTTTCCATTAGCATTTCTTCTAATTGTATCATGTACCGCATTAGCTAGTTGTGTAGCAGATTCAGTAATCCATCACATTTTTTGTTGATGATCAGAATTGGAGTGCCCGTAGTGCCTGGCGACCGCGGGCCAACCTTTTTATTAGCAATGCCTCTAACGAGATCACATGGTGCATTAGGAATTGTTCTAATCACGTGGAGTTCATCATTAGAACCGATCAATGCACTCAAAGTCCAAAAGGCAACACGGGCAAGTGTTGAACCCGCAGCCGCAAGTATCGGCCGCTGACAAAAACAAAAGCTTTAACGCTTAGGCTATAGCAACACACTGTTGTGTACCACACTGTAGAACTCATTCACCGGTATTTCTCAAGCAATATGACCTGTTCGTCTCGGACCATATAACCTGTTCGTCTCGGACCATATAACCTATTTGTCTCGGACCATATATACCGTTCGTCTCCAACCATATATACTGTTCGTCTCCCACCATATAACCTGTTTGTCTCAGACCATATCCCGCCGGTTGCTCCAACCATATGTTGGATGTATACTAAATGGTCTTGCAATGGCATTTATTCACGACACAGGACGCCTTGACTCCAGGCCTGCGCAGGCGACGCAGACCTAGACTTTATCCCCCGCTTCGTATTTTACTCCTTCTTCACACGACGCGGACCGCCAGTTCTTTCTCCCAACCCGTTTTCTTTCGTTTCCGCTTCCCAATCCCGTCCCGAACCGTCTACGCAACGCCGTATACACGCGCGCACAACCCATACTTCAACCCACGTTATAAACCCCTCCATCGTAGCATTAATCCCCCGTCACCGTTCGAACTCCCGTCAAGACCGTTCTGATTCCCGCGCTGGTCTGCTCTCCAAGTAGAATACACCGCTTGTTATCAGTTGTCGCGGTGGCTGCATAGGTTTCATGTACCTCAAAAGTCACCTTAAAAATGGATATCATCATCATCATCATCACCACGGCGGATTGGGTTCGATGCGCAAATCCGCCAAGGAAAAGCAAGGACAGGCGACGTTCCAGGTTCACAGTTGGTCGCGCAATGCGCCAAAGCGACAGGAGGAGCGATGGGACGTGGAATGGGTGGAAGAACAGAGTCTAGAAATTGCACTCATATAGAACCCTCCCCTCGCCGAGTCAGAAACTCTCGCTAGGGAAGCGCCGTCACTGTCGCAAAGAGTAAGATGTAGCCAGCGTACAAGAGGCATCATGCTGCGGCAAATGAATGACGGCGGGCCAAGCGACTAGAGTGGTAAGAGAAAAAGTATGGAAAGATGGACTGACCAGCTTCGGTACGGACTGACCAGCTGCGCTCGGAACGCGGATCCGTGACCTCGGCCGGGGCTTGGCATGCCGGCTGCATCGGTGCTCATGCCCATTGCCAGCTACGGTTGCGGCCGCCGTCGCCGTGCGCGCTGTCGCCGCGGCGGCGGACGACGACAACTCATATGAAACCGACCCGCACCAAATGAATTCGCAAAAATC
>KV426049.1:73007-114293 GCA_001632375.1 Exidia glandulosa HHB12029 | reverse complement strand
GAGGCCAATGCGCGGGTCGTTCCAACGCATCTCAGCGAATGTCTGGTCGGCGGTAGAGGTCTCGTAGCTGACGCGAGTGCACTCTCCGACTTGGGGTGTCTGCGTCGTGTGTATGCGAATACGGAGTACAGTGATGACCCTCCCCGACGGTGTGCGGTCCCATTGCTGCATGACGAGGCTTCGAGGGTTGGTCGAGGAGCAGAACAGAGATTTGTGGTTGGGAGCCTGCATGCATGCAAGGGTGCGCGCGTCAGGGGGTCAGGATGTGAGGGGACGAGGATCTTCCTATGAGACGGCGCATTTTTCAGTGCCCTGGACAAATACCGCTGAGCGCTGTACTCCCCGCGGAAACAAAGAAGACACATGCTGAGAAGCGCCTGCGACCGTTCCAAAGTGCCGGCAATCTCGAAGGTTCACGAGATCTTCTGGGTATGTGGCTGCCACGCGATTGTCACGTTGTGGGAATTTCAGGTCACTGTCAAGGATCATCGGCGATCCCTGCATGCCCACTGCTTAGATGCCGCGATAGAACCCCTGCCGATATCTATCTTGATCTCTACATCGGAGCGACATCTCGTGCTTTAGGATCGCTACCAAGCAGCCAAATACATTGCGCCAAGAGATAATGCAGCTGCTTATGGAGAAAAGAGACAACTCCGCGGCGGACGGGCGGACGTTACTTGGTCACCTTCCACAGCGGTTTCTTCTTGATTTTTCGGGTGATATGCACGGCGTGGCTACCGCCGTCACCGGCGCCGAACGCCAGAACGACGGTCTCCTCCTCGTTCTCCTTCGTAATGCCCCGCTGCTTCCTCATCTCGATTGCGCGCTTTGCAAACCTGAAGCGGCCTTGGTTCCCGTCTGCGTGATGACAAGAACCGATCAGCTTCAAGAGGGTGGCAAGAGGCGTGCAAACGCACAGAGAGGGAACTGCGGGGACTCGAGCGCGCGCTTGAACAAGTCGAAAGGCAAGCGGGTGTAAACATGCAGAAGGGCTTCTTGGCCTGGGGATATGTCGTTGGCAGAGACACCGACTGGCGAGATCGGCGTCCCTTCGCCCGAGGAGAATGCGCTGAGCGAAAGCGGTAACGAGACGATGAGGAAGTTCAAGACGTCCTCGCGGAGCTGTTTGGCGTACGGGCCAAACACGGTTGGCGGGTCGGGTTGGCCTTGGGCGTCAGTGGCGGGTAGAGACTCGAGGAAGTCCAACCAATCCATGACGGTGTCGACGGACAAGGACTGAAGGCACAGTTGATACGCGTAATTCGCGAGTTCTTCCATGCCGCCGAGGAGACAAGCCGTTGCAAGAACCGCCCGTGCGTTGTGTGGACGAACGGCTTCGAGCGAGGCCGGTGAGTAGAGATAACTCAGAGCTTACGTGTAAAGAACGCGATTCAGAGAGGATAGAAGAGCACGGGAGGAGAAGGCAGACCTATGTCGAAGCTCTAGTGACGGGAGTTGAGCGCGTACAAACGACTGTATTAGGCGACAAGGACGAACCTCCGGTGTAATGTGCGGCTCTTGTTCGAGGGGGATAACGAGAGTTTTCGAAGACGGGGTCGTCGACATGACGTGGGCGAGATAGGGTGAGCGAGAGATGATGAGCTGGTGGAGGGCGTATTGGCGCCATGGGACTTGCTGGAGTGCACCGGTGTGAGTATTAGGAGGCCCGAGCGCAAACGCGATCGTAATGATTTACCAAGGCGATATCAGAATAGTTCTATGGCCACACAATGAGCGCGACCAATCAACGAGAACGGTAACTCGAGAGAACTCACGCCGCTGCGGAATCCAGCCTGGTACAGATGATTCACTATTACCACGTTATGGCTAGAAGCCAGCACAGCGACGGGTCTGCATTCAATAGCAGTCCAGTCAGAGCGCCAACTTCGAATCCCAAGACGGACGCACGATGGAGCTGGCACGGATTGCGTGGCGGCCGCGTGGTGAGTGGGCGCGAGCGGCGAGGACGGTGTAGATGAGTAGACGCTGGCGTGGCCGTTGCTGGGCCCTGCGCCGGTGCCGTTCGTGGCGACGACTGGGCCAGACGAGCCGTTGAGTGTTGCGTACGACGTCGAGGCCATTTACAAGAAAGTTTACAAGCTCAAAGGCTCGTCACGGCCCGCTCCGACTTGCGCTCCTCAGCACGCCCAGCACGCCCCCGACGTCTCCTACGACCTCCCCGAACGACTCTACATCCATCCTTACAAATTCTGACATAAGATTATTGCTCACTCCCCTCGCCCTCGCCATTTGTCCAGTTATCGCGTCGTATAGCGGTGGGGGTGCGATATACACCGCTTCTCGCAGCTTTGCACGGACTCGTCAACAACGGGCTCTCTCAACGCTATTGTCTTCTCACCATGTGGCTTCTGTCCGACGCAAAGTTGTCGAGGAATACCTGACCAGGAACGACGCGGAACGAGCTGCCAGGCAGTTTCGTAAACGCAATTTCCAGCAACCATCTCCACGCTCGCACCTCCGCCACCGCGGCTCGAGCGCCTCCTGGTCAAGGAACGTACGTGCGAAATATTCTGAGATGGTGTCCAGAAATACGTCACTCCCGTTCCTGCATGCGTGATATCTGTGCGTGCATACCTCCGGCCCGGCATGGCTGTCTCAATCTGGTGTCCATGTCGTAGATCCAGCACTCTTCTGGCTGGTCGAGACCGCCAGAAGCGTCGTCCTTGTACGTGAGCGCGAGGATGACGTGGTAATCCCAGACGACCACGAATCCCGACGCAGCATCTGTCGATGCTTTCTGCTGCCATACCGCGACCTGCAGCAAGGGGATCACGAGCGCGCATTGGGCATATATCAGTATTCAACATCAAGGGGCGCACACGACCATGCCATGTGGCCTGCTGGGAGGACGAACAGTCCGTGATGTGTTCGAGATGAACACGACGCTCACGCGCCAGGCGGCCAATGTGGAGAACTCGCGCGCCAAGCAATATACATTTTCTTCGCAGTATGCTGAAGTGTACGGCGCGGTCGGCGGGAACGGTGGCGGCAACACTTCGGGCATGGATACGTTGAGGATACAGATACGAGGCAAGGCGCACAGCGAGCGCGCGAACGGGGTTCAATTTTGACACAATCACATGTAAAAGGTCCATGTACAATGACATCGAGACACAGCCCAGAGAAAAGGAAGCGTATAGAACGACGACAGCAAGGCACGCGCGACTGGGAAGCAGAGAGGGAAGCAGTCATGGCGTCAGTGAAGAAGAATCAGCCAGCGGACAGGAAAGGGAACGCACCAGGAGATAAGCAAAGCAGGACAAAGGCCAGTGAGGTCAGAGTGAGGTCACTACTGCTTTTTCGCTGGTGATGTCGCTGACGATGCGCCCCACGTCGCTGCGGGCTTCTTCTTCACGTCTGGCAAGTCTGGGCTCGCGCGGTCCTTCTGGAACGACGTGAAGATCGGCTTGACAGCGGCGGACGCGGCGGCGGCGGGTTGTAATGGTTGCGGCGCCTTCACGGGCGGACGCGGCGTATGTTGCGACGGAAGCGAGGACGCCTGTGCTGGTGCATACGACGCGCCGTATGGACTGCGCGTCGACGCGGTCGGTGGTGGCATGGGCGTGCCGTGCGACGTGAAGTAGTGCTTTGCGAGCGGGTCGAACGCTTGGAGAGGAGAGGATGCCATTGGTGCTGGTCAAGGAGACTGGTGTACGCGGGCGAGTAGTTGGCGGCGAGGCACGAGGTGGTGTTTGGCTGTGGGGAAGACGATCATCGCGGTTCGTTATAAAGTGGTCGATGGGGCGGAGTTGGGAACCCAGACCGGCCGAGGAAGGTCCGTGTGCACGCAGGATCACGGGCGCGAGTCTATGCTTCCGTCGCCTTGGATGAAGTCGATGGATCAGTGCAATACGGCCCGTGCATGGTCATGTGCCGACACCGCCGGAACCTTCACACCCAAAGGGAACATGGCCACTGCAGGGCCGTAAGCACCATGTCTGTCCAGCACGTTCCAAGCCCTTTGGGAACGCGCACGCCGTTGTCGTGACGCGCGCATCCTCGCGTTCGACGTGTGCTTATGTAAACAACGCCCGAGCCCGACACGGTGGCGGTCCGCCTGGCCCGAGATACAACTTTCCCCGGACCAATGGACAAGTTTTGCCGCATAGACCCCGCGATGTAGTCGAGAAAGGACCCCCTCTTGCCTCAGAACGAACCAACAAGCAACCAGCCGACGACGTCGCGATAAATCGCCGCACAGTCGAGAAAAGTAGTCCCTGGACGTACCCCGCACGCGTGCTGTCTTGTAGCACTGGCGCCGTGCGCGTTGCAGCCAATGGCCCTGGGGGCAGGCGAGGCACATGCGTGTTCGGTTCTGCCTGCAATCCGGTCGTCGATCTCTTTTGTTTGTGTGGGCGCTGTCAGCTGCGTGAAGCCTCGACGAAGGCGTCGAAGAAGCGCAGAACGTGCCACATGAGACTTCAGACAACGAGAGAGACGCGGAAACGTGACATGTTGGCATCACCCTACGAGAACAGCTGAGTGCAATCGATGTTGGGCATGAGACGATAAGGCGACGAGAATCTGGGGAATCAAAGCAGGTGCTCCGATGGAGATACGGAACAACACAGCCTCGTCCGAGATGAACAATGCCGAAATGCGGGGAAGCACAAAAAGATTGTGGAGATGGAGCCGACGGTCCTGTGATCTGCGCGGAGAGCCATGCAACTGGGCCTGGACATGCGCAGAACGCGCCCCACACGCGCCGAGGCGCTCCGGAAAGCAGCGGATAGGTGCATGTTGCGGCGGGGAGGAATAGATAAAACAGCGACCGATGCAGGAGCAGACCACGAGTCAAACGGAAGTGGTAGACGGGACGGCACATGCGTGTCGATTCGTGAGTAGCTGACGGTGGACAGACACGGCGCTAGGTATCGGCGAGGCAGTCGTTGTCTAGTTGGTTGGCGAGGATCATGCGATAGCTGAGCACGTCACCGAGCTTCTGTGCGGCCAACACGCAGCGCTCATTAGGCCCATCCGCAATGACTGCGGTGCTTTTCCGCAAGATGGCAACCTGCACGCGGCCAGCGCACATGAGTGACGATTGTCGATATCTTCCTATCTTCACACATCTGACCAGTTCCACGACGAGGGTCGAAAAGACGCCAGTAAACCATAGACGCGCGAAGTAGGAGTCTTGCGCTCCGTCCCGGGCCGTCCGACCGAAAAGGGAGAACAACAGCGATGCGCACGGTTCATGTAGTAGGGAGGCGAGCAGCATGTCGGGTTGTCAAGCTGCAGCAGAGCCGTCTAGCGCGCCTGGAGAGTTGGCTTCACACCTGGGCATCCCAGTCGTGTTGAATTAAGCCCGTGTTGATTGCGTACACCTCCGTGCCGTTGCCTGATGGTGTCCGGCTTGCGACCTGCTACAGTCCGGACGGTCTGGGGTTGCCAGTGAGGTCCTACGAGCTCTAGGACGATGTCGACGACGGGCAACGCAAGGAGAAGGTGCATCAACAGGGAAGAGTTGCACGAGATCAATGAGAGTCCGCTCCTCTGGCAGCACTGACGACAACTAGTGACGTCAGTGAAAATCTGCGTCTTCTTGGAATTCTTCCAGTGCTCCCCACATGGACTTGGGACGTCCTGGGATCTCGTGTAGCTGAGGTGTTGCTACCTGCTCGTGCAATTATCTAGTCTTCATGGGCAACACGCTGTCGGGGCCGCGGTACATAGTGTTACTTTCCAGCGTGAGACGTACGGCGGCAGGACGGAGAAGCAGTGCGTCATGTGGCCAGGTCTTCAAACCTTGGTGAGACGACGATGGGTGCTGTTCAAACGGCACGGCGAGGTGTCTACTGAGACGCAACAATGACCGGCAGTCGCATGACACCGTGACCGTGTGGCGAATCCTCCTCGAGTGAGTGGGTTTCTTTGGTCATACAGGTATGCTTTTTGCATGATCGGCTGTCCGTCTCAAATGTGAAGTTGGCTAGCAGTACCCGTGAACGATTCCTGGGCTTCGAGGACTGGGAGAGACCGCGACACTGAGCCAATTGGGGATTAGTCGAACGTATGACATTGACCGAAGCTCAGAGACGACCTGCAATGGGTGAGAGTTGTCCGAAGAAGAACTCTGGTTCTTGCCGCTGCCCGAGTTCGCCGTTAACTGGGTGCAGTGGCGAGTAGACGGAATCGCGGTCAACTCGTCATTCAACTCCCCTTCTTGCTCAAGACGGATTGTCCAACGCGACGTCGACGCCGCCGTGGTTCACCCGTTACGGGTTCGTAGCGCACGCAATCACGGTAGTGTATGAGACTTGCGAAGCAGACGGCGTCGCTGACAGCTGCTAAACTGGTAGCCGTCCTTGCACGCCCAGGGATTTTGGAACACTAAACGCAGAAGAGACGAGGTGTATCCGCCTCGAAGTTCTAATGCATGTACGCCCCAACCCAAATGCAGTATTCCGCCTGGTCGGTGAGAGAGGAAGCGCGCAAGCAGACCCCGCTAACAATACTTCACCGTGGCCATCCACGCTTGTAGAGGTCAGATCTGTAGCTGCTGGACCGAGAGCGCCGCATTGTAACGATATCGAAGTAACCGGTGCTGGACGTAGAACGGACGGTCACGTGCCTTCGCGGTAGCAGAAGGCTGGAAGCCATTGATTCGACCAAAAAGGCCCCAAGCATTCTCTCAGGGTGCAATCCTGACGCGGAGAAGGCACAGGAAGGGCACGGCGAATGCGACGGATACTGATGACAGCGGTTCTCTTCCCCGTCATTGACGTGAACCGGCTTCTAAGAAAGTTGAATGTCGTGAGAATGGTTGAACATATGTGACTGATCTGGAGGGATTTACCCGCATGTGTTTGCAGGTCAATTCGACGAAATTTGACAGTTGTACAAGCCAGTGTTACTGTTGGATTACTAGTCAAGTGCGACGATAGAGTGGGATTCTTGCACCGGTGTCCACCCGGCAGCAGAGGGCATTTCTCCTTCCACGAAGCGGGAATGTTTGTAGATCGTTCTCAGATCGAGAAGCAGGAAAGGCCCCGATAGTCTTCTGTATGCCGCGGGACTGCCACACCAAGCGAGAGGAAAGCGACTTGCACTCGGGGAGACGTTGGGCTGCAGACTTTGTCAACAAACCAGATAGATCAGTGCTGAGTGTATGATGGAGCCAAGCGTTCGGGGGTAGTCGGCATTTAGCATGTCATTTGAGGCCACAGCGGGCAGTGACCTTGCTAGGTAGACGGAGTAATGCGAGGAACCTGCGTGTTTACTGAATCAGCTGGTCATACTTTTCCCCAGCAACGAATAGCGAAGCGGGCGTGTGAACTCGATACAGGCCTGGCATCAGACAATGGTGCTCTCAGGCGCCCACCGAAGGACATGTACCACGGCGGCGAGAGAAACAATGTCAGATACGTCTTAATCCGCGCTGCATTTCGGCTCGCCGTGGGATGAAGAAGGCAGGGAAGGGCCAATCGGCATGATCGAGACCATCGTCCATCCTTTCATATCCTTCATCGATGCACGGACAAGTGCAGCCGTCCCAGAGACGGCACATCCTAAGTGCAAGCATCGGGGAGGCTTGCGTAGAAGATGACAGTATGGCATACGTGTCCATTCAGCCACCTCTTTGTTCAAAGCGGCGCAGTCCACGATAGCCAGGACGCCGAAGCAGAGTGCAGACGGCACCCAGAACTCATTTGTCCAGACATGGATTCGGACTCCTTCGTTTCGGAAAAGAAGAGACGTCGTTGCATCTTGCAGAATATTGTGCGTGACATGAACTCGACCGAGAGAAAGCCCAACTTCGTGCCTGCGGTAAGTTACCGCGCCGCGCTACGTCGATCAGACGCAATGAAACCTCGTCATGCATGCATGGCTTTTTGCATTGTCTCCGCCGCGATGCGAAGACTCGGCCGGCCAGATTGCGGAGGGTCAAGAAGCGTGTTCAGCCAGTTTGCCAGACGATAGCCAGCGCGAGCAATCTGTAAGTCGATCTGATCTTCTCAGCATGGCGCAGCATACAGAGCACGGACAACTCACGACTGGTGCAGCATTGGCAGCATAGGTCCCCGTACTGCAGATATCCGTTCCCGCCTGATACGTGAAGACGGTCGACTGCATGATGTCGTCAGTAAATGCCCGCTCGCACTCTTCATATGTCCTTACACAATCGAAGGCGTTAGACTCGCGAGCCCACGTCAGAGGGCACGAGAAACCCAAGCGGGAGCGGCTAGAGTCGCATGTAAACCACTGGGAAACGGGGATAGAGAAATCATCCGTCTACGAGCTGAATCAGACTTGAGCTTTGCGCTGTAACACGAATATCCCTACCGCAATTCGGGTAATGAGTGATGAGATGTAGGTGTTCAATGACCCGCCGTGGTTTACGTTTAGGTTGAGATCGAGCAAGTCAACGTCCCAGACCTGAGCGAAGGTCAGCATCTCCTCGAGCGCGGAGCGTTTAAAAACATACCTTGTGGAGGTTCGTGCTCCTGCCGAAGCAAGTCACCGGCACCAGGTTCCCACCGAGAGCATAACCCTGTGCGTCGTTTAGAGAGCACCGAACCAAGTCATCTGGTCCGCATTACCTCGACATGTAGAGGCTGCGCCAAATCTCCGAAGAACTGTAAGACGGGGCTGCTGATCAGAACTGCTGGAACATGAGGAATATGATAATACCGACATGCGCTAGATAACCCTCAGTATCGCCGCGTTACGACTATGTAACGGCAATGACATACTGAGGAATTTGAGAGCGACTTGTCGAGACTCGGATGAGAGAGTCTCGTCGGCCACCTGAATTGTGTAATTTGAGATGGCGACGAGAATGCACGCCTCGTTAGCGCAGTCGCGGAGCTCATCCACAGAGCAAGCGCCGTTCATTGGCTCATCTGACAGGCGTTGATCAAAAGCCAATGCTGCCATTGCCTCGCGCACCCTCTACGTCGATAAAGTGGAGAGGTTTGGACCTGCGCATAAGTTAACAATAATGACGGGTGCTAGCAGAAGCGCATACCAGGCCCACTTAGGGTCATTGCGAACGTCATCAGCCCACTGCGACTTATGAGATTATGTCGTGAGCCGGGCCTGCAAAAACTCGCCGTTGCTGCATTCCCGAGGGACTCGTTGTACTCTTTCCCGAGGAGTGTTCGTACAGCGTCGATGGTGTTCGAAGAGAGAAACTAAAACCAGAGGTTAGTAACATGTTCTGCATCGTCAAACGGTAACGCTCTCGAACCTCCATCGCAACGAAGCTATCCTTCAGTGTTTAACAACAGTTCCGCGTGAGCAACACAAGGCGCACCCAACGGTCATGTGGCCTTATTTCGTGCTTCAGGTACAGTCCTCATGGTATGGCGGGAACGCGACGCACCTTTAGGTCCCCATGCGATAGCTTTCCCCAGTAAGCCAGCCGCCGCGACGCAGAAGGTCAGAAGTGGGGCCATGATGATTACGTGGCCACACAGATCCTACACCTGCGTATTTAAGGCATAGTTAAACGCCAGCGGCGTCCGCCTTGTCGCCGTGAAGCCACCATCTGCAAGACACCGACGCTAGTAGCGCGGCAGCCGGCGGTTGACAGATGCGACGGGCGAAAGTATGAATAGCGCGATTGACCTTTCACTACGGATGATGCGCGACTCTAGGAGAAGTGGAACAACGATGCAGAGTAGGACCTTTGCGACCGTTCTCCAGACAGAGATATCAACTGGAAGGATTTTCAGCGCCGGATTCCTTGGCCGCATTCTATTCCTTCACGAAGTCCCAAAGGTCGTCTTGTACCTTCTCGGGTTATCCGCAAAGGCCTTCTACTATCCCTCGACGCGCAGCAAAGATAGGACCGGGGCAAAGTACATGTTCTGGGATAATCCAGAGCACAGCCGCGTCGGGTCTGCGCGAGTAAAGCGGATCTTCCGACGTTACGGCCACTGAAGGCAGCCGCGTCGCCGTCTTCGTGACGCACGGTACCCTGGTCAGGCAAGCGCACAACCTTCGGAAATCGGAAGTACGAACAGAAGGCCGCGCACGTACACCACCACAATCTGGGCTAAACGAGTCTCCTCCAGTTGCTGAACGCGTAGTCAGAAACAGCAACAGAAAGAGAAGTTTCCTCCGTTGTGAGCTTCTACTATGTATACTGACGGAGGATCCATAGCGGCCGGGCCCGGAGGAAGCGATTGCACGGCAATCTGAGGTCCAGTATGGATGGACGCCAACCATATTAGGATGCGTGGTCGCCGAGGAGGGACAAGGGGACCCAGAGTTGCGTTCAAGTTGCAACGGGCAGAAGTAGTGTTGTGCCCGTTTCGAAGGACGCGGTCATTGCGTGCTCCGGTGTTCTAGGCAAGCCCATAGCACGCCCGTTGGTCCGCAGGACAGTAAAGAGAGTTGCGTGATCTACGCGCGCGAAGTGCACATGTTCTCCCGAGCCCGCGTGCGCGGGGAGAACAGGAAGTGGAAGGGTTCATGGTCGAATTGGATGCACGCTCGAAGCAGAACGAAGCATGGTCAGAGAAGTCCCTAGCACAAGGGTTGCTGAAGCTGTAGCTGGGCACGGTCGTGCGCACGAGCCCGCGGACGACGGTGGCCGAATATTCTGAAAAGTAAGAGGGAGACACGCGTGGCGGCAGCGCCCGGCTGGAATTGCTTTGTCTAAAGGACGTCATGTCGGCGTCGCTCGTTCGAGGAGCCGCACGACGCGCACAACCCGTAGCCCTCGCTCTAGCAGCTGGTAGCGCGGTGTCTGTGACGGTGTGGTCCCTACAGACCCGCAAATACGCCAACGATGACGCAGGCGCATCCAAGCCGGCGCCTCCAGTCGTTGTGGCCGTTCCTACCAACTGGGACGCGTCAACACTTGTCTGGGGCTCTAATAAGTGTGCTGGCTGCCCAAAGATTCTGTTCATAACACTCATTTGCGGGTTGCGTTGAGGTCTAAGCTCATCTCGCCTGAAGCGTCCGCGGCCGACAGCTTTCGCTCTCCGGCCGCGCTCGACCTCCAGCTCCCGCCAGTACGCGACCTCGCACTTGCAGCGACGCACGGCGCGCTTGTAGATGCACGCGGAGACGTCTATCAGTGGGGCGACGGCCACTTCGGGACGCGTTCTGTCGATAATCGCGAACCTATGGCGACGCTCAAGGGCAAGGTACGCTGTCGCCTTTTTTGTTTTTGGCGTTTTTTTCTCCGGTGTACGCGTGTTTTGGGGTATCTCGTGTGTTTCTCTTTGCGTCGGGGCGCTGTGTGTGCTCTCTCGAAGCGGGGGCGTGTTTTTGTTCTCCGTGTCGGGGGAGGCGCCCGCGCCTCTTGTGCAGCGCTGTTGTTTTTCTTTTGTCTGTGGGGCCCCGTGTCGTCTCCACTCTGTGGCGCTCTCTCGCCCCACACGCGTTTTGTATACTGTGAAGTGTGTGTTTTGATATATATTTTTGTCTGTGGTGGCGTGCGTGTCCTCTTTCTCTGAGTTTTGTCTCTATCTGCGGGGGGCGCGCCCTTTTTGTGTCTTTTATCTTCTGGGGGCGTGTTTTCTCCCCCCGTGTCTCTCTGCGCGCGCGCGTTTTGGGCGCTCTGTTTTTGCGCATTTTCGGTGTAGGGTCTCGCGGCGCGCTCTCCACGCGTTTTGGTGTCTTTTTATGTGCGGGGGGCGGGGTGTGGGGGCTTGGTGTGTATCGGGACCTCTGGTGTGTCGTTTTGTGTGGGGGTATATGTGACAAGCGTGTCTTTTTGTGCGACGCTGTGTGCGGTTTGTGTGTTTTGGGGTGTGTCGATTTCTCTGGGGGTGTCTGTTGTGCGGGGGCGCTTTTTTTGTGTGGTGTAGCGGGGGGGCGTTTTCTCGTGTGGGGTGCGTGTGTTTTTGTTTTTGTTTTTTTGTTGTTTTTTCGGCACCTGTTCTTCCCCCTTCTTCCTTGGCCATTTGGGCTTGGGAACGGGGCCAGTTTTCCGTTTGTTCCTTTTCCCTTGGGGGTTGTTCTTTTGGGGTTCTTTTCCGGCGGGCCGTTCTTGGAATTGCTTGACCTTGTTTCTTGTGGGGGCCTTGCGTTTTTTGTTGTTGGGGGGGGCGGGCCCGGGGAAACCGGGGCTTTTTGCTTTGTTGGCGGTTGGCGTTGGCCATTGGGGGGCCTTGGTTACGGTTCCTTTCGGCGGGGGGCGGGTTGGGCCTTTCGGGTTTGGGGCGTTGGGGGGCTTCCCGGATTTTTTTTCCCAGTTGTTTTTTTTCCTTTTCCTTGTCGCAGCGCTGAACGCTTTGCAGACTCTGAGGCACGGCAGCGTCTGGAGCCCATGGGCGTGCATGCGCTCTCCGTTTCACCCGCACCGTCCGGACACGTTCTGTTGACGCTCGACACGATCTCGCGGTTCGGGACGGGCGGTGACGCGCCTGCGAGGCGCGATTTGCTTGTGTGGGGCATGAACCAGTCGTCGCAGCTGGGGAACGGCGCGCGCAAGAGTCTCGCGACGCCTCAACATCTCGAGGATGCTGCGGGGAACCGGGCAATGCTGGGCGAGAAGTGGACGCGCGTGTTGGACTTGCAGGGGAATGTATGGGGCCGGAACGTCAAGGTCGAGCAGCGCGTTGTGGCCGGGCACGACTGTAGCATCGCGTACTGGAAGATTGTCGAGTGACTGAGCAGGGTTCGCATGTAGTGAAGGAGGGGCAGTTGCGAATGAAGAAATGATATTGTATAAGTTCTACTTGTTGATGAGGTTGCGGAGACGCGAGAGGTGGAAGTTGATGGCAGGCTTGTGCGCCTTGACGCGGGGAGGCTACAAAGGACGCGTCAGAATGATAGACTGTGCCGGGATGGTATGAGCGTACGTGTGTGCGCATGCAGGCGTGCAGGGCAGCTGCAGCGTCGGCACATACACCCATGCTACGCTTGTCTCCCGAGCTCGCCCAGCATCCCAACATCGCGACGAGCTGAGCCGCGCACGGCGTGTAGCCCTGAGCTGGAGAAATCGTGAACAAGGATGGAATGTCGAGATTCAAGACTGGGGCGTACGGTTTTTTGTTCTAACCTATGCACGCGGGTGAGCACAGGGAGCAAGGAATATATACGCGACCATACCTTGACCTTCCGGATATACATCTATTCGCAGTCGTCAGCGGCGGCGACGAGGGTTCGGGTGACGCGGTACTCACAGCGGCGCGAAATCCGGACAAGTCCTGGAGACGGCCGTCACCGGCCGCGTTCCACGTCTCAGCTCTCACTCTCACTCGCTATGGCCACCCGTTCCACTCACAACAAGAACAACTCCGGTACGGGCCACCCAGTGCTGTCTTGGTCCGTGCTCATCGTTCGAGACAGCGGTGAAGCGTATCTTGCAAGAGGCACGCGAGCTCGCCAACGATCCCTCGACTGACTACGTGGCCGCCCCGCTCGAGGTAAGCTTCCTGTTCAGACCTCGTCCGTAATGTACTCACTGCGCTCGTTGCAGGAGGACATCTTTGTACGTGCCTGATGCATTGTGCTACTACGACATCGGTGCTGACCATGCTTATCATCACCTACCGCTCCACGCACTCGACTTCACCACGCTACAGGAGTGGCACTGTACCATTCGTACGTACGATAATGTTGTTGTCGAGCCCTGCCTCTCACCACAAACTCGCAGGTGGGTCGCCAGACACCGAGTTCGAGGGAGGCCTGTACCACGTTCGCATTCTTCTTCCTGGCGAATATCCTTTCAGGCCGCCATCCATCATGATGCTCACTCCGAACGGGCGCTTCGAGCTCAACACGAAGGTGCGTCAAGCTTGCTTATACTGCACCTTGCAGGTCATGCTCACTCCGCACCGTCAGATATGCATCAGCTTCACGAACTGTACGTTCCGCGTTCCACAATAACGCGTATTCTCCTGCTGACGGACGGGTCGTAGACCATGAAGAGCTGTGGCAGCCTGCATGGGGTATCCGAACAGGTCCGTTCACTCCGCTCCCAACCCAGAAGGCTCTCATTAACACCTTTACAGCTATCATCGGTCTCCAGGGCTTCTTCCCATTGAAGGGAAAGGACGCCGTGGGTGTTGGTGCCATAGAGTACCCCGTGTCAGAGCGCAAGCGCCTCGCTGCATTGTGCGTGCCCCAATACATATGGGAAGATATGTTTCTGACTCTCCCATTTCACGCAGGTCACGGAACTGGACATGTCCGCACTGCCAACAGCCCAACATCGAGCTTCTTCCCGATCCTCCCGCTGCGTCTTCTGACGCTGCGCCCGCCCAGGCCCAGCCACCAGAGGCTGCTGTCAGCTCTGCGCCGCCTGCCATTGTCGCGCATGTACCCTCTGGACCGGTCGCCGCGCACCCTCCCACACCAGGGGAGGGGCGTCACGTCCCCGCAGAATTAGCTGCCATGACTGCGTCCATGACACCCTTCGCTCCACAGGCGGTCGTCCCACAACGCCAGCCGCAGCAGCAACAACAGGCTGTCCGGCAGCCGCAGACGAACGTTCTTGCTATGTTCGACTTCGCTATCGCCACGACGCTCATGCTCCTCGCATACTTCCTGGGCAAGAAGCTCGGCGTGCTCTAGAGTACTAGCGTCTAGACATCATGCGCTGCACTCCCCCGATAGATGATATATCTCTCGCTGTCATATTGCTGTACTTGTAATACCTTCCAACTCCAACTCCAACTCCATGAACGATCCAGCCCCACCACCGCATTCCCTCACACTTTCCATCGTCGCATTGATGTTCGATAATCCACTCGCTCGCTTGGTTTGTTTCGTCCGTAAATTTTAAAGCTAGTCGTGTACAACGTTGACCTGCGCTCAAAGAATGACCCAAGTATCACCGAAAGCCCAAGGAAGGAAGTGCAGATCTACATGAAGATGCCTAAAACGTGAAAGCGAGGACGGACACGAGCGCAGCGAACAGCGCGTTGGGACGAAGGACACCAGCACGTCCTGTACTCGTCCCGTCGCCAGAATCTGTACCATCCGACCCATTTCCAGAGCCCGTCCCCGTCCCCGTCCCCGTCCCCGTCCCTGATCCATTGCCGCCGCTGCTCTTGCCAGTCCCACTCGAACCACCTTTCCCAGTGCCTTTGTCGGGGTTGGTGGTTCCTCCTGTGCCAGGCGTCGTGGTCGACCCGTCGTCCTCCGGGATCTTGGAGCTGTCGTTATCCTTGTCTGGGATGGCCGCGTCGATGCTGGGGTCCGGGTCCGACCATGGCGTCTGGCATATCGCGAGCAACTCTGGATTTCGCGTGTGAATACAGCGTGTCCAGGACGGAGGATCATCATGATACGAATTCGAACGTACCATCGCGAATTCCAGGACGCGACGAGAGAATCCCGCGCGCCGAGAGAGTGAGGTTGAATGCGCGCGATTGCTGCTCACGGTACTGCACCAAGCGCGAGTACAAGCTTCCCGCTGGAGAATCGCGCTTGAAGGAGCCCGATATGCCGACGCGCAAGTTGTAGAAGTTCGTCCACGCTTTGGACTTCTGCTCTGCGACCCAGGGGCCGACGTCCGCCACGTACGGCGAGCCACGTGAGAACGCGTAGCTCATGTAATCTGTATGCGTCTGCGTCAGGACAAGGACGAGCAAGGAAGATGGGAGGCTTCGAGGCGTACTGGTCATGCGAACGTTCGTCTTCGACTGCACGGATGGACTCTTGCCCTTCGAGCAGGGGTGTTGCGTATCACAGAAACGGCCCTACATACAAACGATTGAGTGGCGAGCGCGTGTGATATCGCAAAGTAGACGTACATTACTCGGGAATTGCGGGATCACGTCGATCTCGTTGTCGCCACCGCAGACATCGTCGTCGATCTCGTCGTGCGTATGCTTCAGACCGCTGCATCCACGTTAGCAAGAACAAACGCGACAAGCATCCTGCACACGCACAACCAGTGACCCCTGCGTAGGGATTACACGTCAGCGTTTCAAAGTGTCGAACGAATGAAGAAGGAACACACGCTTCATGTGTCAAAGTCCCGCGACTCGTCGTATCGCAGTTTATATGCGAGATACCCGTCATAGCGTCCATCGCGACAGCGCAGCCGTCAACACCTTTCGTATTCGGGAAAAAGCAGAACCCATTCAACACGGCGTTCGTCCTCCGAATCGACTCGAGCACGTAGACGTGCAATACGTCCTTGCCACCGTGCCGATGTGCCTCGCGCATCATGTACGCATTGTTGAACGCGTCGTCGTCGCTGCCGCCGCGAACGTGTTGCGTGAAACGACGAAGTTCGTCGTCAGAGGGTTCGGTGAAGCGGTAAATGGAGGAGTCGCGGTAGAAGGAGATGTTCATGCGCTGGTAGGCGCTGTTGAGCTCTGCGACGGCCGTGTCGAGCAGTTCGTCGGTCACTTTGTCCTGGGTGGTGTAGTTGGTGGCGAACACGTTGAAGACGACGCGGACATTCGGCTAGAACCAGGGATGTAAGATGGCGAACTGCATTGAGGGTAGAGAATATGCGTACCGGTCCGGGCTTCTTCGTGAAGACGGGTTTCTTAGGTCCAGAGCTGAGCGTGGGCCACTTGAGACCCTTGAAGATAGAGCCCCAGCCTCGTTTGTACAGGTCGCTCGCATAGACAGGGATGTCGCGTCTCGAGGTCGCCGCGTCATCCGAAAGCATCCCGCAATACGGCAAGTCGAGCTTCTGCTCGCCCTCATCGGGATACAACGGCTCGTTCTTCAGGATGTCGGCGAGCAGCTCAAGCTCGAGGGTCTTGTAGTTGTCGAGCTCGTCTGCGCTGAAGTCTGGGTCGGGCGGGTTGACGTCCGCAGGATCGTCGTTGTCGATGCCTGTCGTCAGACTCAGGCTTGCATCCCCCGTGCCACAGCCGTCGCCGGTTACCACGTCTGAACAGCTGCGACGCTGGATGTATGGTCCACAGTCGATGCGCTCGTCCCTGTTGTAGTCCTGCGGCGACTCGACACAGGTCGTAGAGTCGGCGTTCTCGCATCCACACCACTGAGCAGCGACGAGACCGAGCACCGACAGGAATACGAGCGCGTTGAGGTGCATGGCAGCGAGAGAGGACGATGAACACTCTGGAAAGGCTGAGACATTTCTTTGCGCGCATTATAAGGGCGCGAGTCTGGGGTTAGGATGCACCTTGGCGCGCTTGTCGAGTTAAGCTTTTTGTCGCCGACTCCGTGCTGTGCTGCTCCCCTTTCCCATACAGGGCATAGACTGTCCAGAAGCGAGCTGCAGTCCGCGGGTTTTGGACGGAGAAGAGGGGCCAGGTCGGAGCATAGGACAGAATGCCATGAGCTCGTGGGAAGTGATATGATCGGCACATGGCGCACTTCAGTCCATCAAGACCCATGTGTACAAGCGAATGCCCGAAATTCCTGTTGGATATGCGAGAGACCGAGGCAGTAGGGTTTAGTGCAGAATTTCGCCAAGAGCATAGATCGGACTCCGTCTTCAGCGTACTGTGCCTGTGTTGTGATCACAGTGCCACGAAGCTAGCTCAGAGAGGAGTGTAAAATCGTGGGAGAATGGAAAGAGGCAAGTGACGAGCGTCGGAAGTTGAACGCGTGTTTGCATCCGTCCGAGTCGTCCGTCTCACGACAACTTGAGCAAGCGACATGGCTCTAGTACGGCAGGTGGATGTACACCTCTCGTAAAATGCGGCACTTTTGGTGGCGATAGGAGGTAACTCCGTGTGATAGTGGCGGCAGCGCCTAACCCGCCACATTCTGCAAGCCTTATAACCGCCTCGAAATCGACACGACCAGCACCGTCCTTTGTCTTGAACATGTCTGCCTCTACTGTCACCGAGTCTCAACGCTCCGTGCTCACAGATGCACTCGTTGAGCCCAAACCTTTCTTCGGCGACGGCGTCTGGTCCTTCCCGCGCGACCAGCTCAACCTCTTCCTCGCCAAAGAACCTTTGTGCGCCGTAGCAACAACCTCTTTTTCTCAGCAGTCTCTGATGCTGTATTACTATTCAGTCGCGTCAACCTCAGCAAGGATGCCGCATCCGAAGCCGACCTCCAAAAGCTCGCTGCTGCGTGCGACGCCGCGACGTTCGGCGTGGATCAGAAGGACGTTCTCGACGAGTCGTACCGTAGAGCTGGCAAACTCGACAAGACGGACTTCGCACTAAACCTCGATGTCGTGAGCACGGGTCTCCTCCATGCCGTGCATAACGCGCTCTTCGGCTGGGAAGATCAGCCGCGCAACATCAAGGCGGAACTCTACAAGCTCAACGTCTACGGTGCGAGTTGCTTCTATAGTCTGCGCGTACCGGTGTTGACGTCTTATACAGGGCCTGGCTCATTCTTTAAAGCCCACAAGGACACACCCCGCGGCGAGGACATGTTCGGTTCTCTGGTGCTGAACTTTCCTACGAAGCACGAAGGCGGCGCTCTCGTTCTTCGTCACGACGGCCGCGAACACGTCCATGACGCCAGTGCTGCTGCCTATACGTCTTCTGAGCAAGTCTCCTGGGTCGCGTTCTACAGTGACGTCGAACACGAGGTCCTCCCTGTCAAGTCTGGCCATCGTATCACTCTCACCTACAACCTCTACTTTACGGAAGGCCTGACAGTTGTCCCCTCGCTTCCCGCAAGCGAACCACTTCAGCTTGCATTCCAGAACGTGCTCAAAGACGAGACCTTCCTCCCTGCTGGCGGCCGCCTCGGATTCGGCTTGAAGCATCAGTACCCAGTCCCCACAAAAGTCGACTGGGGAGAGGAGCAGAAGGCCCTGCAAGACCTCTCACATGCACTAAAGGGCACCGACCGTGCCATCTTCCACACCGCACATCTACTCGGCCTCCAGCCCAAACTCGCGATGGCGTACGAATTCGAAGAAACCGGTGTCTACCTCCTCGACTCCGTCTACTCGGGAGATGGACAAGTTGACAGCTGGGCCGACGTCATGGAATGGGAAAAGGCGGAGCTTGTTGAGCCGTACATGCCTGAGCCTGATGCCTACGGTTACGAGTACTACGTCGAGGCTGCGAAGAAGGCGGTGCCCGTCGAATGGATCGTCCCTCGCACTTCAAGTACCCGCGTGGAGTCGCACTATGTCGCATACGGGAACGAGGCTAGTCTCAGCAGCATATACGGCGACCTCGTCCTGATCGTCACAGTCCCGGAGAAAGACAAGCGTCAGCTTTAAGATGCCGACCTCATCACGAAGTTTGTAGCAATCACTAGTCCGCAGCGCCTGCACCCGTATCTCGCTCGATTCTCTATGAGAACTCTATTCTATTGCAAACATTAAGACTACAGCTAGACTAGTAGTTCTTGCTTCGTGATGGGCTCATTTCTAACATGCGTTCTATGGAGTCAGACAAATCTACATTATCGAGAAATTAAGCGTCCACAAGGCGATTGCATTACTTGTTACTGTTGCGACGACGGCGCAAGAAACCGGGAAGCTTGAAGAAGGGGCCCGTGCGGATGCGGAAGAGGTACGTGAAGGCGTAAATCGTAAAGATCTGTGCACACGCCATTCGTAAGCTCACGTATCAAGTCAGAAAGGATTTCCCTCACGTTCAAACAGACGAAACCCAGTACAATGCCCAGGTTCCGCCAATGGTGGTGGTAGAAGATGTTGAAGTTGTTCTCCATGAACTCGTCGGTAGTACGCGTCGAGCAGAACTGGCAGGCGGATGTTGCCTCGCCATTCACGACGTATCCACCCGCCCTGCCAATGTATGCCTTGAGGTAGTCGCCACACTTCTGACCGGACGGTGGGTTGAGCGTGACAAGTTCGACTGCAGAGCAGTTGATCTGCTGGTGTCCGATGGCTACATGGCGAGTTAGAGGACTTGCTACAGCGTTCGAGGGGGCGGCACGAACCTTGTCCGTACAAAGCCTCAATGAGATACGTGTAGGGAGAGATGCGGTACATCCACTTCCACCATCCGAGCTGGCGGTAGGGCTGGAGGACACCGTCGCTAGAGGACGAATGTCAGCGTTAACCGTCCGAGAGATGGCAAGCTGATGCACGTACAAAGTGAGCACAAAGCTGAACAGGAAACTGAACGCCAGCGCAGCAATCTCGACGTTCGGGCTCATCGCCGCCACCGTTTGCGAGAACGTCTGGTAGTACAGCGGGAAAGCGACGACCAGCGTGAGGAACGTGAACCCAGCGCGCGAGGTCTCGAAGCCGACGGTCCAGTACCAGCAGAAGAAGATCATGGCGGAAGTGGCCATGTTCAGCGGAATCTCGACAAGGATCTGTGCGGTGACGAGTGCGGTCCAGCTGTACATCCGGCTTGGGCGCTCGCGGATCTCGTAGATATTGCGCATGTTGATGAAGGGCACTTGCGTCTGGTTCGAGAGCGGAACCGATAGAATCGTCGCCATGAAGATTGCCTGCAGAGGATGAGTATCAGCGTCGTGCGCTGATGTAAAGAGCCGGAATGGACGTACGAAGAGCTTGTTCTGGGTGCCCTGCTGGGTGTCCTTCGAATGGAAGAACGTAAAGCCGATGAAGAGACCGCCGAAGATGCTCAAAACAAACTTGGCCATGATATACGTCGGGTTCCGCCAGTACGAAACTGCCAAGCGGTTCAAGAGCTCCTTGACCTGGTAGAACCAACCGGTCGCAAACTCGCTGCGGAACGTGGCCTCTACAGCGCCCCGCGAACGGCCCTCGGAATGGACGTGCTCAATCTCTTCTTGAACTGCTTGGCGCTCGGGTGACTGGTGCCATACCGAGTGCCAGTCCTGCGTGGCAGCGGCCGTCGCACCTGCACCGATGACGTCGAGCATGAACTCGGCCCTGTGAAAGTATCCGTGAGTAAAGTGTCGTGTAATGAGTAGCTGAATACATACGGGTTCTCCTTGGGGTCGCAAGTCCGGGAGCCGTTGCGCTCGAAGTATTGGATAAGCGTCGTCGCATTCGTGCCGAGGTCGCCGAAGTAAACCGTCTGACCGCCCTTGCGCAGAAGTAATACACGGTCGAATACCTGGAACAGCTCGGCCGACGGCTGGTGAATCGTGCAGAGGATAGCCTGGCCGTGGTCCGCAAGCGAGCGAAGGAACGCCATGATGGCCCAAGCGCTCTGCGAGTCAAGACCCGACGTCGGCTCGTCGAGGAACAGCAGAAGACGGGGTTTGGCTGCGAGCTCGACGCCGATGGTCGTACGCTTACGGTGCTCGACGCTCAATGTCCCGACAATGGCCTCCGCATATTCTTCGAGCCCGCACATCTTCAGGCACTTCTCCGCGCTGCGCAAAAACATGTCAGTTGGGGCAGTCGAAGGCAATGACAGACTAGTCGACGCACTATGCTATCTTCTCTGCGATAGGGACTTCAGGTGGTTGACGAAGCTTGGCCGAGAAGATGAGCGCTTCGCGCACGGTTGACTGCTCAAGATGAGTGTCCGTCTGCTGACAGTATCCGCTGCGTAAGACAAGTCAGCCTCTTGCAGTAACACAGGAAACAGCCAATGGCTTACGTTTGCGCTTGGAAATCCGGCGGGACAGAGTGCCCATTGACGAATGTGTGGCCAGAGACGACACCTGTATCGACGCGCTGCGCAAGGACGTTCAAGAGCGTCGTCTTGCCCGCGCCACTCTCTCCCATGAGCGCTGTGAGCCTGCCGGGAGCAACAAAGCCAGACACATCGTCGAGGAGCCGACGCTGCTCGCCGCCGCCGACGGGGACCGTGTACGACAAGCCCTGCCAGGTAAACACATCGCCGCTCGAGGTCGCTGCACCCTCGAGCGCCTTCTCCGCCTCTGCCGAAATGCCCGGTGCCTGCGAATCCGAAGCTGAGGAGGGCGTAGGAGCCTTGCCCTTCTCGGCGTCCGCAGGGGAGGATCCTTGGATTTTGCGTGACCCGCGCTTGAAGAGCGTGATGGCAGTCTCAACAGACAAGGAGGTGTTCATCTCAGTGAGTGCGAGGAGCGCCGCAATGAAAGCAACACCGAACGCGACGACGATGCCGTAATTCTATGCAAGATATGAGCCCAGGACCATGGGAAAACACGGCGGACATACCATCCAAAGATTCGAGTACGAGTACCCGTACGAAAGGTTGACGAAGCGGTTACCGTCGACGATATTCGAACCTGGTACAGATCCAACCGTCGGGCAGACCTGGTTCTCGAGCTGCACGCCTTCGTACCCAGGACCCTGCGGCACAAGTCCAGCACATGTACCCTGAAGCGTATGGAACTCGTTTGTGATGAGGCCCTCGAACGCATAGCGCAGCGGGTTAATGTACGTGATCCAACGGAGAGCGCCAGGGACGGAGGGCTTGGGAATGGTGTAACCGGTGTAGATAGACAGGACCAGGACTGATATACCCGCAAAGGCCTGTGCGGATGCCTCGGCCTTGAAGCCCGCGGCGATCGCGCGGAACCAGCCTTTCATGATGATGGATACCGTGTAGACGAAGAGCAGGAAGATGCTGCACAGCGCGTAAGCAAAATGAAGATCTAGAGAAGGAAGAGATACGCACAAGAACTGTCCGGCTGTTCGTTGCAGGTCTACCATGAAGTAGATAATCACGGAGTAGACGACGAGGATGGCGAAGGTAATCGGCATGTCCACTGCACAGATGTGAGTTCGAGCCAAGAGAAATTAACGAACGGGCACGTACCGAGAGTCAGCGCAACAGCTTCGACGAATGGATGGTACATGGCACCGCGCATCTGGCGATGCACGATGGGCCGCTGTGCGTAGAGGGACGGAATCTCGCTCATGGCAGTAAGAGCTCCGAAGAGGATAGCAAAGAACAGAACACCGCCACGCGAGAAGTACGCGGAAGTGCTCTCAGGGACCTTGTAGAAAACCGTGCCCATGATGATAGCCTGGAAGACGAAGGAGAGCGCGTTGAGCATCGTGAAGAGCATGTTGCCGCGCATGATCTGGACGCGACGGAGCATTACAGCCTTGGTCTGCATCCACACCGAGACGATGTATGGCCTGCAACGGGCGCGGTGTATTAGCGAGTGACGCGAGAATGACGAGAGGAATGGGAAAGCTTACGAAGACTTGCGTGCGGTAGTTGCATGCTCCTCTCGCGCGGAATGCTTGTACTCAAGGGCACGATGCTCGTGTCCGACGTTATCGCGCTTGTAGGCCTCGACTTCGTCGGTATTCGCCTTGCCAACGCGGGATTCAACGAAGTAACGAGCGAAGTCGTCAGCCGTGCGCGGGACGGGGTGGCCCGTCGGCGCCGGATCGCGGGGAATGCGACCCATCGGGTCGGTGACGGCGACGAGGAAATCGGGAGTCGTCTGGCGGTTGGCTGGCTCGTAACCCATGTCCTCAAAATAGCGGCGCGCCTGGTCTGCAGGACCAAAGTAGGCCATGCGCCCCTCGTAGATGACGCATACTTTGTCGAAGAGCTCGTACAAGCTCTCGCTCGCTTGGTAGAGCGAGACAACGCTGGTGATGTTGAACGTGTCAGTCGCAATGCGCACCGCGCGCCCAAACTCGAGCGCCGTGCTAGCGTCGAGGCCACGCGTGGAGTTGTCCCACGCGGTGATGCGCGCCCGCGAGACCATTGCCTCTGAGATACTGACGCGCTTCTTCTCACCGCCGGACACTCCGCGGATCGCCGCGTCGCCAACCGGTGTCTTGCGTGCGTGGCGCAAGCCGAAGACGGTGGTGATCACTTCGGTCAGGCGATTTATGGCGTCCTTGCGCGTGAGGCTGTCGATGCGCTTCTGCGGCACGCGCGTCGTCGATGCAAACTTGATCGTCTCCTCGACGCGGAGAGTCGGGAAGTGCACGTCGTCTTCCGGGCAGTAGAGGACGTCGCCACGGTAGTGCTTCTCAAGCTGCTCAGGGGTGATAGAGTCGTAGAGAACCTCGCCCTCGACGGCGTGGTACTGGTAGCGCTGGTTCGCGAGGACCTTCAGGAGAGTACTGCAGCCCGAGCCCGGACGGCCGAGCACGAGGAGCATCTCACCGGGGCGGACGACACCCTCGAAGCCCGAGAGGATGTCGCGCGTCTCGGGGTGGCGGCCGGCCTGGATGTTGTGGAGGATGGTCGCCGGGTTGAACAGCGAGCCGAGCGTCTGCTGGTGGGCGGCGGTTGCGCCCTTGCCGACGACGCGCAGGTCCTTGAAAACGACGCCGAGGTTGCGCTGCTTGATGTTGGCCTCCTCGGCTCTGTCAATCGTGTGAGACTCCACAGGGAACGGATCGGACGGCTGCTTACTTGCGTACGACATGACGCACGGTGCGCTCAAAGTCGAAATTCTCCCCGGGCGCAAGAGTGACAGAGGACTGAGACGACGCGGGCGACGGCGGCCGGTTGACGTGCTCGCTGGTCAACTGGCGCTCAAGAGCCTGCACACCGGCGGGGTCGAAGTGGTCGATGTTCACGCGGGAGCTCGACCGCGCGCGCGTAGTGTGAGGTCGGCCATGCTCTTCCATCTCTCCTGGCGTCGTCGCAGGGGCGTGGTGTTGGTGGAGCCCGCCGTCCTCGACGATGATGCTGAGATGTTTCTGCTGCGCCTCCGAGTCGGCCATAGCGTCGTGTGGTCGTTACAAGCGCGAGTTCGCGCGTATTAAGGCAGATACTGTACTGATCTGGTTTGAGACGGGAGCAAGGGGGGAGGGAGGAGTCTGGAGGGGCGCGCCATATTATCTGTGGCTGGTCGGATTTAAGACAGAGTCGGACCCGGGCCGCGCGTTGAGCCTGAGTGTGATTTCGGGACCCGGACGCGTACGTAATCACGCTGACGCCATAACCTGAGCCTCCGCCGCCCGGGTTTCTTTGTGTTTGTAAGCCCTACCACCTCTCAGTTAGTATGCGACAATGACTATTTGCTCAGATCTGGCTGGGACACAAGACGCGTGTACGATTGTCACTGAAACGGCGCGCGCGATCGCGACACAGGGATTGGCGGTGCGACACTGTCCCGACACTTGAAGGTGCCACGTTCATCCCCGGAGGTCCTCACACGGGGCCCGAAAGCTTGCATACGCGTCGCGGCAACCTACAGTTTGAATCGTAAGACGTTCGGTCGTCGGTTTGCTTCAGAACTGACTGCAGAATCACATGTGCAGAAATAGATTGTGTCCTTGGCTGGTCCTTGGTTATCTCGAAGCCCTATCGATAACGACAGAGCACTACGATGGCTGACGCGTCTGCGTGCCTGTCGCCGGTACACTGCGCAACCACACTGCATTTGTGTGCGGGCGCCAACCTCGGAGGACCGCGGCCGGCGTTCGCAATGTACGTGGCGCATGCAGAAATGACGACAGAAAATGAGCATGACAAAGTCATGTTTGAGTTCACTGCTCGGGATAATGCTTGCCAATCAGGCACTTGCAGATTCAAAAGGCAATCATGGATCGACACCCGACAAAGCGCGTCGAGATCACGTGATGAGTCCCGGGCGTAACATAAAACAAAGTGCCCCTAGTACTGTAAGCCGACGAGGCCCAGCCTGTACAACAGCACACCTAAGCTACCCTCGCACGGTATAGAGTAGCAAGCACATGCTCGCTCTCAGGACTGCTGGATACGCAGCTGCGTACACGGGCCCGTAATGGAGCGGCGCTGAGCTTGGAGGATGCAGATGCTGAAGCGGCTCGTCACGATACAGCTTGCGCTTGAGAGGCTGCTTAGGCTGCGCACAAAAATGTTCCGTAGCTACGGAACATAAGTTGCATCAGGTCAGGTCGAGCGCGGCCTCCAGCGCAAACTGAGCTTAAGCTGGCTCGGATATCACCGAACGACGTCATCGCTTCCCGCCCTCGCCCCTTTCGTCTCGTTTTCATTGTCCTCGCCATGGAAGATGAAAATAAATGCTGGAATGAAAATAAATTGCATTGAGACTATATACCGGCATGACATGACATGTAATACCCGCAGTACTGATCACGATTGTAAGAAATCCTTACCTTCAACTGAGTTGAGCAGAGAGCAGACAGAAAACCAGAAGCCAAGATCCAGAGACCAGACCCAGAGCTACCATCAGGAGCAAAAGCGAAGAGAACCCGAGCAAGCACAGACCAGAGAGCAAGGAGAACCGAAGAGCAGACCAGAGACCAGACCAGACACCGCAGAGACAGATGGGCGGAGCAAGCAACAATGAGCCAGATAAGAGAACAGGAGCTACAGAAAAAGCTAAGAGGGGATGAAGTTAGAGTTAGTTGGTCAGGCGGAATACGGATACGAATTAATAGGAACGGTGCGACAGACGAGAACACGCACCAGCTCTGCGTCCGGACGCGGCCTGGTAAATGGCTTTCTGCATATGGTGTTAGAACAAGCAAGAGCTTAATTATATAGAGCAACGCACAGGTAAGGGACGCTAAACCTCACGCGCAATACGCTCAACCGCGCGCACGGTGCATGAGATGTCTGGTCGAACGCGGCCACGTCCGGCGCCACTAAGCTCACGTCTGCACCGAGAAGCACAGACGGACCACCGGGATGTCCCCATCACCGGCTGAACGCCCTCCAGCTTTGCTGAAGGTCGCAGAGCTTCGCGGCGACCGGGCGGGCACGTGCGACGAGCCGAGAGCGCGCTCATGACCACGGAACTCGAATAGAGATGAGCGCCCGCAAGGCCGTGTCCAACGACGTGCGGCCATTGTATAGCTAGCGTTGGAGAGTTTGGAAAGGGAGGTGGCGCTGGTTGGAACGGGGACACGCAGGTTGAGGTTGACCAAACAGCAACAAATCAACCGCGCCCTTCGGATGCGGAAGCCGGTCGCTCTGCTTCCGTGTTCAAGGAGCGTAAATTACGGGCTAAGCCTTTCAATGTAAGACTCAGGCAACGTACAGGTGGATTATAGGGATGCGTGGGATACTGAAGCCGTATTCCTTCCGTTACGCACTCGTCACTGGCAGTTCCAGTTGAGGTAAACTTCCGTCTGAATTCTGAGATGTATTATACCTTAGGCAGGACCTGACAGTATACCAAAACGTAAGAATCGATGATAATGCTGCGCACTCGAGCGCCGTTGCGGCTGTGATAGGTGTTTAATGATGGCTTGGGGCGCGTATACTATATACATGGAATACTGCAATCAAATGCCAACGGACGCTTACCGGCGCACCTCCTCGCAGCAAAACACCCGCCTAACTGTTTAGAAGGGACAATGCTATGCTGTAATTGATGCATTTGACACCCAGAGACCGATGTCCTATGAGCCATTGCTCAGCCGTCAGGTCGGGTCCAGCCGGAGCTTGACACTCCCACACACTGTGAATGGGACCTGTGCCACTCTGGACAGACTTTCCAGAAGTACATTCAGGTCCCCTAAAGAGTTCTAAGCCTTTATTACGCATAAATAAGTTCTGCCCCGTCGTGTCTAGTATGACAAGAAGAGATTCGACATTTTGAGGAACCGTGACAAAGAGAAGCTTTTACATGGGTGAGGAGCTGAAGCCCGTCTCCATTGCTGCCCAGAGATTCGTCAGGGCCTTTCTGCTGCCACGGGAGGAGGAGGTGGACGCTCCAGCTGTAGGAGTAAGCGCGTTAGCGGGGGTTGCATTTGGCACCGCCGAGTTCTTCTGCGCCGTCGAGATAGGGAAAGCGGCGACTTCTTCCCGCTCCTTCGTAATTATCTCTTGAAAGTAGCTGTGTGTGTGTGAGTGTCCTTCTCCTTTTGTGCGTGTTGCAGGTCAACGAACCTGCGCCATCTGGGCGTGTTCCAATCCCAGCCGCCGTGCTTGTCTGAAAGGCCGTCGAGCCATTTGTCAACGGCGAGCCAGAAATGGTCGTCAGTCTCGGTCGAAGTCTCCTCAAGCTGTCGCTTCCTCGAGCCGGCAGTAACTGTGTTTTCCGACGGCGCCGCGGAGTTGCCCCGAGAGTTGTCTGCGCCGGGAGAGTCAGAGTGGTCACCACGCGGCCTCTTTCCGTTTGAATCGTCCGCGGCCGCCTTTTCCTTGATCTTGTCGGGGAAGTCTAGGGCAAAGCGACGCTAAATAATGGGTCAGGAAGAGGAATACAGCTCAGCTAAGCACACATACTAGGAGCGCGGACTTCAGAACATATGGTGAACTCTCTGTGATGAGAGTCGTCGTGCCAGCCCGGAGGTACTTCTCCGTCAACTTCTTCGTGAAGGTAATGAGGTCCGTCTTCTTCTTCTTATAGAGACTGTCGCGAATCTGGTACATGTCAGTCAGAAAAATAAGTCGAGACGGACAGACAGGCACATACGGTGGTGCGGAGGTTATTGCGAACACCTGAACAGATCGGACCGGCAGCGGAAACGAGCTGGGCCTCACGAGCGGGGGAGCTAAACGCGTCAGAGAAGACAGGGTCGTCCTTCTTGCTGCGAAAATGGTCCTACAATATAATGTTATACGATTGGCTTCGCGCAGGAACAGCTGGCCTTACGATGACGTCCTTTCCCAGCTCACAGAAGTTCTTTCGCCGGGTCTGAAGAATGAGCTCCTTCGCCTCGAAGCGAAGGTCCTTCTGAGATATAGAGAGAGACATGAGTCTGTGGCAAGTCCTCGTGGAATTGAGACGCACGATCTGTTCAGCAGAGGGGCGCCATTCCCGGACACGCTCGCTGTCCAGTTTCTTCACGACGCGTTCCGTGTTCTCTTGCTTGCCTTCAATGGCTTCCAGCTTCTGAAGGGTTTTGAACATCGTCGCCTGTGTGTAAGCTCGGAGAAGAAGGTCTTCAGGTGCGAGGTGTTTGCCCATCTACGGCGTACCGGGTCAGCAACTGCTCTGCGCGCCGGAACGTGACGGTCTCACCTTTATAAACGTCTGAAGCTCCTCTGAGTAATCTTCCGAGAGCTCAAGCTCAATGGCAAGCGTGTCGGCCATAGAAACTACGAGCATGTATCCTTCGGCGCTCGCAGGTGGGCCCTGCCAGCGCTGCGGTCCGCCTGATCGCTGCATGGACGAACCACCTGGAACGAAAAACCATGAGCTGGTCGTTTCAGACAGCGATTAGACGCAAACGCACTCATATTGTTGCCAGGAAGCGCCGACAGTGCAGCGGGGTTTTCAATGAAGAGATTTCCGCTCCCTGTTCCACCCGTACCACCACCCGTCGCACCGAAGTCAGGACCAGGATAGTGGAACATAGTTGTGCTTTCGGGAGAGCCCATGGGTCGAGAATAGATCAGAGGGGCGGGCAACGCGTAAAGGCGGGTGCAGTTGAAGATCACGACGCGTCGTAAAGGACACGGTCAAAGTGGGCGACACGGCGTGTACTCCGATTTGATACTCCGATATGCTGCTCTTGGCAACCGTGAAGGCAAAGTCTCAGGAGGAGACTGACACATGGGAAGTCCGAAATGGCGAGTAGAACTAAAAAGTGACAAGTCGATCAACATACCCCAAAAATTCAACTGTTCGAAATTTATACGGTTCAGACTTTGTTCTGTTCGGGTTGAACCAATTCGAATCTCTGAGATGGGTTGAAGTGCAAATGTGCGGAACAAGCAAGCAGGAAAGAGTTACGTGTTGACAGGCGTCAGAGTTGGACAGCTTCCGACCAGCCAACCAAACCGCAAGTGAGCGTGCGCCTTTCTCCATGACTTCCACGCTCGCCCTGCACCATGCGCATCTCATGGCCTAGCCCGCCCACCGCTGCCACGGATTTCTTTGATCAGAGATGGTCCTACTACGCGCATATGAGTCCCATTAGCGCAGGGTGCGGACACTTGGGCCAACGCACTTGTAACCTGCTGACTGCGCGCCTGGGAGCTGATCTGGCGACTCGTCTCGCTGATGACCTGGAATACGCTCGTCTGGGTGCCCACGGATCTCGAAGGCATGCTCGCGGCTCGGCGTGTCGTACGATGCAATGTGCCCTCCAGTTTCTCGGAGCACCGGATGGGCTCGACCTGACGCGTACCCATTGCCAAAGTCCCCGAGCTGGGATTGCGAGCTCGAGGAACTCGGAAATGCAGTCGATGCATAGTGCGGGTCCGGCTGAAGCGCAAACACAGACTGCAGACGTGCGTTGACTGGTGCGTACGCGTGCGACTGCCACGCATTGTAGGGTGGTGGATAATGAGGTGGACCTGGCGCTAGCACACCGACTTGTGCGCGTGGTTGACTCGGGCCTGCGGCGGGTGGGACAGAAATCGTTCTAGAGACGTTTCGCGTCGAGGATCGTGAGGGCGCAACGGTCGACTTGTTGCTCGCCTGCCTGCTCCTTGGACCTTTGCCCGTATTCGACGTTCCGTCTGCAGCGCTGGATTTCTTTGCCGCCGCCGATTCCGTGTCCTTCCGACTCGCGAGCTCGCGCTGGATGCCAGACTCGATACACGCGTCCATGTCTAATCGCGGTTGCGGTATTGCAACCTGTTGGAGAACCGCAGCGTCGCGCATCTGGCCAAGATTGAGGATCCAGTTCGAAGTTCCGGTGTGCGCTATTACGGGTCGCGTCTGCTGCGAGGTCTGTCGCTCTTGTTGAACTACGAGATGGCTCGTGGCTTTGCATTTCTCCTTTGCACAGTTGTGCTGAACGTTCACGGTGCATAGGACGTCCTTCCCATGCGGTCAGTCTAAGTGAACATAGGAAGATATTGGTACTTACGTTGCTGGCGAAGACATCCCATGTGCTCGTTGTATTCAACGCAGGCATGTTGTAGGTTTTGTCGTTCTGCGTAGTCTCCTGGCAATGGCTGAGCAGGATGTGCGACGGCATGCGAGCCGTCGCAGCAACGTCTCGTGTCACCTCTGCGATCTTGCCAACGAGGAGAGTGGTCGACTCTGTCCCAGAATCTGTGCGGGTGCGACGTCGCGCGATGGCCCATGATCCTGCCTTGCACTTGTCACCATTACCTAGGCAGGAATTCTCAAGGACGTCGACATGTTGAGAAGCCGCAACCCCGAAGGACGAGTGACCGACATGTTTGAACGTCTCAGTTGCCGAGAATGGCACTTCAGTTGCAGAGCCGATGGCCGCTGCATGCGCGATGAGAGACAACCGCATAACATGTTTGAGACGCACTGTCAATGACTGTGGGTTCTCGCATGCCGAGGTAGGAACGGACAATATCATGAATCTTGGGAATCTCGTGCATTGCGCGATTTGCCTGGAGAAAGTCTGCCGGCGCGGGCTTGGTGCGTCGAAACTGCTCGCGGAGGCTCTGCGATCCAGTTGCCGGTGGCCGATCCTCCTGTGGTCGATATACGCGAAAGTAACCTCCGCTGACGAGGTGGCGAATACGGTTTCCATGCGCAAAGGCCCGGGCAATGTCGCGTGATGGTGCTTGTCGATTCGAGTGTACACTCTTCGCGCGGATGACCGCATTGAAAGATTCGAATGCCTCTGTGGCAAAGATGATCGCAGGACCGAATCGACGGATATGGTCGGGGAGATGAACGAGGAGATGAAACTTCGGTTTGTTGAACCAACGCGGCGTCCAGCGAGCAGTTGCAGCGAGGAGGTTGTTGATGGCTCTGGACAGACGAGACTAAGAGCTCTGTGAGCATGTACACTGCTAGGTAAAGAGCAGAAATGGCTTACAATGTATGCATCCATGTCGTCTATAACGGGTTGCCACACGAGAGGCACAAGGAGTGACAGTGCGACCCAAGCTTCGTAGCTCTCTGCGGAGACCATACCGTGCAGTACAAACGGCGCTGCCTGAGCGATTGACCGAAAGTCACGACCAACGAGGGATCCAGCATAGGTGACAAGAGTCTCGCCTCGAAGGGGTGAGATGCCGAGACCGGATGTGTCGAAGGAATCGAGTCGTGCGATCAGCTCTTTGCGAGCGGTCTTGGACTTGCACTGATTCTTAACAGCGTCACGCCAGAAGTACTTGACGATCCCCAAGAGGATGACATGTAAAACTTCGACCGGAGTATCGCAGTGTGGGTCGAGTCCTACGCGGTCAGTGAGTTTGAAAACTAACTCCTGACACAATGTGCGCACCTTTGAGCTGGAATATTGCGCTGCGAAGGTCGACTTCGGGCAGATTCTTCACCGCTTCGTTGAGCGCCTTCTCTCGTGAAGCCGCGGTACGTTTGTTCTTCATGGCAGAGGCGAGACGATCAATGAAGACCTGCAGGGACGTATCTTTGATCCCCTTCGATGTCTTCAAAGTCTTGATCTCCGTCTGAGTGCCGTCCTTTGACTTTGCCAGCGCCTCCAGAGTGTTGACGACCTCTTCTGTCTCTGCGCGAGTGCGAGCACTACCGGGCTGTAAAGTTTCAATATCTCACACAGGAAGCGAGCTCTGAGGTGCTCACCTTTACAAAGCGCTTGATGCGAGCGAGAACCTCCTGTGCAGACTCGACGAACTTCTTCCGCCGACCGTTCTCGCCTGTCGCAGACGCTTCGGACCCGTCTGTCGAGTGTCCATCATCGTCCTCGGCATCTGGCTCTTGCTGACGATCGACACCCTTGACCCAGCAGACGCGACAGAAGTATTTGCCTTTCATACCGATATGGCATGATAGCTCGCTCTGCATGGGGTTGTCGCCAAGCAGGGCCAGGACGAAGGGCAAGAGGAGGATAACTCTGCCTGTGGCAGCATTATACGCCCAAACACCGTGATCCCCGCATTGACTAGCAGACTAGTTAGAAATGATACCCGGGTTTTGAAAGAACGTACTTGACCTGATCCACGATGCCATCCAGCATCTCGGTCACAGGGGCGGTATTAGATGTTGCCAGGAAGTGAACGTTGAACTCCTCGTGACCGAGTGAGCGAGGTAGCCCGACCGGCGTGAAGAGGAAGCTATTGTGCTTGTTCCACTTCTTCGACAGATTGCCGGAGGTGTCGTCGCAGTACAGCCATATAGGGAAGGCCATTACCTCGGCGCCGGATGCCTGAACACGGCGAGGATTTGGTTTTGTGGCGTCAGTGCGCGTCCAGGTCGAAAGCCGGCGGTGTTCAACATCCTCGTCACTCCCGTAGCGACCTAACATAGTAATGAGCGGGATGTGCAAAAATCTTGATCAATATGTATACCCAGAATACTTGTCGGTGTGGGCAAGTTGTACGATGAATGTCGGTTGCAAAACTCGGGAAAAGACAGGTGAAGTTGCTCCTCCGAGACCTCCTTCAAGATGTAGTCGCAGACACCCCAGCCATGAGCAGAAACTCCAGTGTCGGTGTCGATGGTGTGATGCTCGATCATTGACCAGGCATGGGCGTAACGAGTCGATCCACGACGGAACCAGCGGATGGGCATACAGACAGTTCGATCGGTGAGGAGCGCAGGCTCAAAGACATAGAAGTCTTGCGCCGCTCTCAGTCGAATCATTGGCGTTGCGAGGGACGGGTCTACCTCCCGTAGCCACTTGTTGGCTTCCGCCGCATTCCCGACTTGGCCACCGCCGTCGCAAGGCAGATACTCCAAATGTGCCGAAATACGAGGATTGGCGGCCTCCTAGTAGAGATTTAGTCTGGATCTGCAACTATCTAGTGACGCACCTGAGCAATGAGGTCCGCCAGAGAGTTCACGAAGTAACGGTGACCCATCTTGCCCATGTATTCGACAGTCTCGATACCGCACATCGAATGCAGCATAGCGTTCAAGCTCTTGATTGTATTCACGGTAGGAACATTGTCCACACCATTGTACTTCATGCTCCAGATGAGGAGGTCAAGCTGGCGCTCCGAGAGGACTGAACGTGGAAGATGTGTCAAGAGATCAAACGTAAAATCCTGCAGTAGAACTCAGCGACAGTATGCATCAGAGAAGTGGAAAGCATTACGCATCGATCCCTCCAAGGGAAATACGGGTTAGCAGTGTCGAGCGGGCGGTTGAGTGCCTCCCGCATGCGAGTCCGGCCAATACCTGGCAGTATCTCCTGGCGGACTGTAAGTTAAGCTGTCATGTGAAACACCGTAGCCGCATACCTCATCACCCATGAGGTCATCTCGTCCCATATCACTCGCGAGCTCTGGGGTTTCGTCGTCCGAGTCCGAGTCGGAATCCGAGTCAAACTCAATCACAGCGTCGCCCGATAGAAATTTGGACACGCTGTCCAGAGCGATGGTCTCGACATCTTGACTCATGCTTTCTTCGTAGCCAGCGGCGGTAGTAAGGTTGGAGAAATCGATTTCGACGTGCGGTTGCGGGTTTGCGACGGAGTGACCGGAATGCGCCTCGAGAGCGGCACCGTCAGCACGAGCACGCTTGCGCAGCTTTGCGTCGTGAAGAACACGTAGACCGGCCAGGAGATCTGGCTGAGATGCGACGGTCTGGGGCGAAAATTGGCGCGCAAACGCTTGGGCACTCTGCTGAGCGTCTTTCACGGACTCCTGGTCGCGGCGCCAGGCTTTAATGTTTCTCTTGTGGTCTTTCGACTCCTCATGACGAAGTGCGCCCTTTCTGTCCCTCTCTTGGCCGTCCTTGCACGCGCGGCACACCAAGGACTCGTCTTCCGCATTTCCTGCCCAGCCTGTGGCAACGAGTTAATTGTCGAGACAGAAAGGATCATAAGGACAAACAGTCAGGGTCCTGGAAGTCCCGACGACGTGTCAACGATTTCGGCAGGGTGTGCATGGCAGTTGCGCGATTGAATGACGGAGCTGTTACAGCGGCTGCAGCGGGCTGGCGGCACGAGCGTTCACCTCCAAGTTCCGCGATGGATCCCGCTTTAGGTGCTCTCCCCGAAAGTAAACTCTGTTATAAGCCTGACTCGACGATACAGTGAGACGCGGCCTGAATTGACAAGTCTGTTCCAGGGCCGAATTTCGGCATAAGCTGAGCATAAGCTGGCAACGAAGCCGGGCTGATGCGGAACTTTTCAGACTTGGCACAGCCTCGGCACGAGTGTAGCGTAAACGGACACTCTTCGGTTTCACATAAAAGCACCAACCCATATTAATCGTACAGTGAACCCGTTGCGGTGTAGGAGACACAGGAACAGGATCATCCCAAAGATCAAAGGGCACGCTAATCATCAGGCTCGGCCACCTCGCTATGGGTTCGACCAAAGAACAAAAATGCTCTCAGGTCGCCTGTAGCCGCGATTGATCTCGTTCAAGCGCGTATTCAGTTGGGCTACGACGCTGCTACGCGAACCAGCTGCCCCTACACTCGTACTGTCCCTATCACTAGACGGTTATCCTAGGGTTACACTGACCTGTGATACAAAAACAAAGATAAAAGCGGGAGCGTGCTAAGCAGGTGCAAGGCTACTGCGTTGTAGCATACTGCCAGAGCAGCTGAGTGTGCTCTTCGTCCGACTTGCCATCGTCCAAGGATACGCTATGTATCTCGTTGGAGAGAAGGGATCCTGATAAATCAGTTAGGTGCTTTTATCGATAAACACAGGTTTTAGGACTTACTGACGAGTACCTTCTTCACCCTGCCATCCTTGTCGGTTATAGGTTCAAAGCCCATACCCCGTATCAGCTCAAGCTTCAGCCTACAATGCGTCAGTACTTCGAGCTGTATAATTGCGCCAGACTCACGTCGAAGAGTCGAGTTCGTGTTCGGCGGTGGCATCTGTACGGTTGAGCGCCTTCTCCTCGTCGTTCAGCTCCATGATCTCTGCCTCGCGCGCCGAAAGCAAGTCCTCGGCGTCGTTTATCGACTTGGCGACGGCCATCTTCGACGCCTCGAGCTCGATGCGGCGCGCTTCGTGCTCGGTCTCGGACGGGACGCCTTTGGGGCGCGTCGCTGCAACTTTGGCAGATTCGAATTGTCGCGCGAGGTCTGCGAGTGGTCAGTAAACGATCGAGGAATGTCGATATATAACGCACTACGCAAGTTCGAGCGGACGGATTCTATCTCCTTTTCGCGCGTAGCTGCGCGGTTGCGCATGAGCTCGTCGGTTCGCTTGAGGGTCATGTAATCCTCCGTCGGGTCGACGTCCGGCGTCATTTGCGATATCGTGTGGCTGGTCGTGCAGAATCAGCACACAAGCGTGGGTAGCGGGACTGTGGACGCGTACAGCACATCGGTCCAGCTCATCGTGGGGAAGGACGCGGTTGAGTCCGGGTTCAAACGCGAGTTCAACTTCCGACGTTCGACTCTTGTCTCGCTGCTCCGCTTGACTTTGATGCACACACGAGTCGAGTAGCTCCCTCACACATCGACTCCTGCATGTCACTGAAAGATTCGGTTTGAATGCGGAGCGGAATTTGTGGACTATAAAGAGCTGGTGTGAGCTGCGACGCGCCTCATGTAGCCGCACCAGCTCATGTTATTTCTGCTTTCATTGCAATTTATTTGCATTCAACTCCACCCTCGGCGCCGTTCACCGGAACATGCTTCGCTCTCTCTTCCTCCATCTTCGATATCAATGCGTCCAGCAATGACTCGTTGCATGGTGACGGTCAGGGTTTCGCACAGTGCAAGTCGTGCGGGTCGATGCAGGGGAACAGGGCCGGTGCGAAGAAAGAGTTGAATTCGTAAAGCTATCCGTACTACGTCTAGACAAAAGATCAGGGACTAAGGTAAGAATGATCAGTGACCATGCGGGTCGGTCTCCTCCTTTTGTTCTGAGCGCAACCGCGTAAGTGCAAGGTATGCTGTGTACGCGGAGATACTCACCCGGTGCGACCTGCAGCGAGTCGTCGATGCGCAAAAGCGACACAGCGGCCTCGTACGCGGACTTGAGGCTGCGAACCTTACTGATCGTTGGCTCCAGGATACCCGCACGCAAGTTGTCGCGTGCGTCGCCTTTGGTGAGGTCGAGTCCGTAGTGCATTAGCGCCTTCTTCGGGTCTCCGGCAGGGGCCTTCTGCGCCGCGCTATGATATGCGCGCAGCTTCGCGACAAGGTCCGTCGAGTCCTTCGCCGCGTTGACCGCAAGCGTTTTCGGGATAACGAGCAGCGCGCTGGCAAACTCGGCGATGGCGAGTTGTTCGCGCGAACCCTAAGCGAAGGTGAGCAATGCCAATAAGGCATTCGCGGTACGTTCTGTGGCGTACCAGGGTGGTTGCGAAGTTTTCCAAATAAATGCTCAGAGCAACCTCCACCGCGCCTCCACCAGCAACGACGGACCCGCTCTCCAATACTTGCTTAAGCGCAGAGAGCACATCGTGCACAGCACGCTCCATCTCGTCGAGCATGTAGTCGTTCGCACCGCGCAGGATGATGGAGCTCGTCTGGACGAGCTTCGTGCCCTTGATGAGGATGAGCTCGTCGTCTGATATCCGCTCTTGCACGACTTCGTCCGCAGTGCCGAGGTTGCTCGCATCGAAGACTTCCTCTCCGGTGTCAACGCTCGTGAGGTCCGTCACCATTGTCGCGCCTGTCGCCTTCGCAAGCCTGCGCAGATCCTCCTTCTTGCACCGACGCACGGCCATCGCGCCCGCCTCTACGAACGCCTTCAAGCAGAGATCATCAATGCCCTTCGTGGTGAGCACAACGTTTGCGCCAGCCGCGAGGATTTTGCGAATCCGCTCCAGTGTAATCTCGGATTCACTGCAAAGCGTCAGTCGCCGACAGCTGCACACACGGCAAGTCACGAACCGCTTGCGGATTTCCTCGAGGGCATCGGGGTTGTCGACGAGGATCTGGACACCTAGGTGCATGCGCGCCTTTTGCAAGTTCATGTCGAGGATGGCAATTTTGGGGTTTATAATCCGCGTCTTCATCGCTGGAAGATGCTAAGCCCATGATCGTCGGCACGAAGAGCCCGAGCATACCTTGACTCGCGACTGTGCAGTTAAGGGCAAAACCCTTAAGGTAGACGGATTCGCGAGCGCTCTTTCCGTGCGCTTTCAAGACGTTGACCGCCTTGACAGGGTACTTGAACGACTTGGAGCCCTCTGCCTGATGCTTGACGGAGAGCATAGCATCCACAGTCATTGGCGCAAAGATGTCCGCGTCGCTTTAGAACCGTTAGCCGAGTTTTATCGTCCTTTGTCATCGACTGCGCACTCTGCAATGATTTTGCTGGACATGGACGTCTTTGCGGCGTTCACGAGCGCATCGCGTCCGAGCGAGTCGATCTTGACGCTCAATTGCTCCGCCATGAACTTGGTCGCCTCGCGGCACGCCTGTCTGTAGCCCGTGATGATGGTGGTCGGGTGGATCTTTTGCTTGACGAGCTCGTTCGCGCGGCGCAGGAGCTCGGCGGCGATGAGCACGACACTCGTGGTGCCGTCGCCAACCTCCTTATCCTGCTTCTGCGAGAGCTCGACGAATATGCGCCCTGCCGGGTTCTCGACGTTCAGCAGGCTCAGGATCGTTGCGCCGTCGTTGGAGATTGTAACCTCCTGTAAACACGCGTCAGTCAGTAGAGCGTTCAGTCGCCCAAGATAATCACGCACGCCGATGCTGTCGACCATCATCTTGTCGAGTCCGAGTGGTCCGAGCGAGCTCCGTACGATGTTGGCGATGGACATGGCGGCGATGACTGGGCGTGCGCGTTCAGTAGCGTTCAGCAGAGAATTACGGACGTACCATTCTGATCGCGCACGTCCTGGCCATTGAGTCGCGTGACGCCGAGAAGAGCGCCTGCAGACGGGTTGCGGTACATGATTCTGCTGGCGGCGCGTGTGGCAGACCGTTTTGCGGCTGAGGTTGAAACGCGTGTCGGCTCTTCCACATCTGCTTTTGGCGCGATATTCTATACTGTAGTAACATGACCATAAGTTCAGTCACGCGTCACGCAGGGCACTGAACTGAACTAAATGAGCGTGACTCACGCGTTCTGTCGAGACTTCGGAGGTATATTTGGTTCCGTGTTTGCTGCCGAAGAACAAAATAACGCCTAGGACCTCCGAATGTTGCTTCAGACGGTCTGTAATAGCACTGACAAAGAGCTGGAGTCATTCTACTGCGTTTCAATACAGTGAAACCATCAGATTCGAGATATTTCGTTACACTGAACTACGATCCAGGTAAGTTCAGTCCGTCACGCATCACACGGTATGAACCTATGGTCATGTAGGTACAGTACTAAACCCTCCAACTTCAGGCATTCCTTCAGGCATATTTCCTGATGAGTCTCGATGAACTGGGAGTCTAGGTTGGCAGGGTCAAAGACGATCACGGCATACAGTACTACACGATTGGAATATGAGGTATGTATTCCTTAGACCTGGCGTTTGCTTTTCTCCGGGACTGTGACGATCATGACGAGGTCGCCGTATATGCTGCTAAGACTAGCCTCGTTCCCGTATGCGACAAAGTGCGACTCCACGCGGGTACTTGAAGTGTAAGGAACGATCCATTCGACGGGCACCGCCTTCTTCGCAGCCTTGACGTAGTACTCGTAGCTGTAGTGATCAGGCTCAGGAATGTACGGCTCGACAAGCTCCGCCTTTCTCCATTCCATCTCCTCAGCCCAGCTGTCGACTTGTCCATCTCCCGAGTAGACGGAGTCGAGGAGATAGACACCGGTTCTTCCGAAGTTGTACGCCATTGCGAGTTTGGGCTGGAGGCCGAGTAGGTGTGCGGTGTGGAAGATGGCGCGGTCGCCACCCTTGAGGACATGCGAAAGGTCTTGGAGGGCTTTCTTCCGTTGTTTCCAATCAACTTTTGTGGGGACTGGGTACTGGTGCTTCAAGCCGAATCCAAGGCGACCGCCAGCAGGGAAGAAGGTCTCGTCTTTGAGCACGTTCTGGAACGCAAGCTGGAGTGACTCGATCGAGGGAAGCGAGGGGACCGCTGTCAGGCCTTCCGTAAAGTAGAGGTTGTAGGTGAGAGTGATACGATGGCCAGACTTGACGGGGAGGACCTCGTGTTCGACGTCACTGTAGAACGCGACCCAGGAGACTTGCTCAGGAGACGTATATGCAGCAGCACTGGCGTCATGGACGTGCTCGCGACCGTCGTGACGAAGAACGAGCGCGCCTCCTTCGTGCTTCGTAGGGAAGTTCAGCACGAGAGAACCGAACATATCGTCGCCGCGGGGCGTGTCCTTGTGAGCCTTGAAGAACGAGCCAGGTCCTGTGACATCCATCAATACGAGTTCAGGACGAGGCATCGAGGTAAACGCACCGTAGACGTTGAGCTTGTACAGCTCCGCCTTGATGTTGCGGGGCTGATCTTCCCAGCCGAAGAGCGCATTCTGCACGGCTTGCAGCAGGCCCGCGCTCACGATATCGAGATTCAGTCCGAAATCCGCCTTGTCGAGTTTGCCAGCCTTGCGGTACGACTCGTCGAGAACGTCCTTCTGATCCATGCCGAACGTCGCCGCGTCGCACGCAGCAGCGAGCTTTTGCAGGTCGGCTTCGGATGCGGCATCCTTGCTGAGGTTGACGCGACTGAATAGTAATACAGCATCAGAGGTCGCTGGAGAGAACGACGCGGTTTCAATGACGCACAAAGGTTCTTTGTCGAGGAAGAGGTTGAATTGGTCGCGCGGGAAGGACCAGACGCCGTCGCCGAAGAAAGGTTTGGGCTCGACGAGTGCATCTGTGAGCACGGCGCGTTGAGACTCGGTGACAGTAGAGGTAGACATGGTAATGAAGGATGTCGATGCTGACCATGTCGCCGTCGACGCGATTATAAGGCTCGTAGGATGTGAATGTGGCGGGCTAAGCGACCGCCACTATCACACGGATTACCTCTTACCGCCACCACTGCAGAGGCAGTTTACGCGATGAAGGTAAGACGAAGCAGATCGGCGCATACGCTGTACGTGTTGACGACAAGTGTCGACCTTGAGCGTTTCCAAAGTAAGTCTCGGTTCATCATCTCCGACGTCCAACTCAGGTTGAGAGCTGCGGCTCGTCACATGACTGCTCAGGCAAATAGGACAAAGACTGAGAGTAAGTAGTACTCAGCACACGTACATCAAATAAACTGCCATTCGTTCAGTCTTAATCTCTGAGTGCATACACTAGCAGGACTACCCTAGGCCGTCAGACGGTCACCATGAGGAGGAACTGTCGCAATGAGGACGAGATCCCCGTACACAGACGCAAGCATAGCATCATTGCCATACGCAACATAGTCCGTCTTGACGCGCGTAATCGACTCGCGCGGAGTGACCCATTGTACAGCATTCTTCCTCAGCCGCGCCTCGTCCTCCTCGCTCATCGGAGGGTACCAGGGCTCCTTCATCTTCTCGACATGCTCGCCCTTCGTCCAATCCATCGCCTCCCTCCAGTTGTCGATCTGGTACCCGCCCTCGAAGACATGGTCGAGTAGATAAACACCCGCGTATTCGAGTTCGTATGCGAGGCGGAGCGCGGGCTGTAGTCCGACGGCAGAAGCGGCTTGGAAGAGCGCGCGGTCGCCGCCTTTGAGCGCACTTGCCAGAGAGCGGAGGACATCCCTCGCTTTCTCCATGGAGTCCTCGTCCATGTCCGGGTTTGCCGGGACGGGGTACTGGTGCTTCAGGGCGAATCCGAGGCGGCCGCCGTCAGGGAAGAACGCGGGGTCTTGCAAGAGACGTTTGAATGCGTCTAGCAGTGGCTCCACCCCGACGGGAGGTGCAAGAGACTGAGCGGGTGGAGCGGCGAAGTAGAGGTTGTAGGTCAGTGTGATGCGGTATCCCGACTGGACTGGCAGAACTTCATGCTCGACGTCGCTGTAGAAAGCTACCCACGACACTTGATTGGG
>KV426049.1:0-69328 GCA_001632375.1 Exidia glandulosa HHB12029 | reverse complement strand
GCCTTCAGCAAGTGGTACTCTTCGTTTCCTGCAGGAGACGCGTCGCTCACACCTGCGGAGCGGATTAACGCAGAAATCGGTGCGTGCATGTGCGGGCTCGCGAGGTTCTTCTGCTAATCATCTCCTGCATTTTCAGAGGCGCAAAACGCCGAGATGTTGCGAGATATCCAGTCGGGCGCTTTCTCTCACCTCGGGCTTGGACCCGGCGACGCGTCGTCTCCTGAACGCGCACTGACAGGGGTCAAACGCGAACCCGGAACGTAAAGGCTCTCCCCTCCCGCTTCGCCGTGTCGTTTGCCCGTCCTGCTATCCTACTCCAATTGGAACTCGCTTAATCGCCGCCTCTACATACATACCTGTCCTTACCTTGACTTGTCGCTCTCGTGCTTTGACTCATGGGATATCTGATGTTGGCGCCTCGCTTTTCTCTATGTCTGTGATCTCCGGCAGTCGCTGTATCCTTATTGTATACCTGGTAGATGTAAAGTATACTTCTTGCGTATATCACGCATTGCACGGCCGGTATGAGGATGTTTGAGTGCTAATAAACATGTGGCTTATATACGTGAACATGGAACTCGTGTCATGCGCGAACTAGAACAGCACAAGCTTGACCTTGCCCGACTGCAGGAGTGGCTTCAGGCGTTCGTTAGCGAGGACTGATTTGAAGAGGTCCTGTCGCGTCTCGGGGATGTCGAAGAGGTTCCGTTTCTTTGAGTCTTGGTAGGTGAAGTCGATTATGATATGCGACAACGCCTCGAGACGCAAACAGCCTGTAAAGTACTTTGGGTTGAGTTGAGGATATGGAAAGACGGGCATGCGCACCTTCAGCCTCCAAGAGCTTCCCTATGCGGCCTGGCGTGCCAACTGCAGCGACGACCTTTGTCCGGCGTAGGTAGGAGATGTGTTCTTCGACTTTGAAATGTTTCGCAAAGAGCTTGGCGACTTGACCGCTCTTGTCCGTCCGCAGCTTCTTCAGCTCTCGAATCACGTCTGCTCCGCGCAAAGCGGCTGCAGTGAAGAAGAGTAGCGTTGGAGCGCCGTTGTCCTTTGACTTCTGTCCGAACCGCGTCTTCAACTGCGGAAGCGCTGTAGCTTATGCGTCAGCGGTATTTCGGCGACGCAAAGACAAAGGCGGAGACGCACCTGTGTCAATGAATGAGGTCAGGTTCTCCAGAGAGCGCTCGTCAAGGAAGTTCGAGGTATCCTCGATGCATGTCTCTGCTTCATGGTCAGTCACGCGAACATGCTGGAAGCGTGGCACACACCAGGAAGTCGCAGGTCGTCAAGTTCAATGGCCGAGGCAGTATCGAACGCCTTCGCTTGTATGGTTGCGACATATTTCGCGAGCACGGCCGGACTTTGAGACGCAAACGCCGTATGTGGCACACTCTGCGCTGCGCTCTCCTCCATCTTCCTGCGTTTCTAATAGACGTGTGAGCCTGGAGCAGTTTCGAAGCGTGTTTTGGCACACCTTGACTTTCTTTGCCTTCTCGAGCTCGCGCCGTTTGCGCTTCTTGGCCTCAGCGCTGCGTGGTCCAGTGGACGTGGACGGCGAGTCGTCGTCGTTGGAGGCTTCGAGGTCTGACTCTTCCTCGCTCGAGTATGCCAATGTGCCGTCGGCAACGTAGTCGTCGAGCAAATCGTCGGGCATGGCGGGCGCGTGAGGAAAAAGCCTGAGGGAGAGAACCGGAGATTCGATTCCGCGACGTTCTTCGGACTTAGCCCAATCGCTCTTCATCATCGCCGCTCACCATGCTGGCCTGGATCGCACTCGCAACTGCTGCGCTCTGTGTCTTTGTTGTAATGCGCTATTCTCGAGCACACAGGATACCGGCGAAGGCTCGGTAATCCAACACCGTCCGCCTCCAACTCGCGTTTGACACAAAGGTCCCAGGAAGTCTCCAGACCTGTCCTCTGCGACAACTACACCTCCAGAGGAACTTTCCTCTCCTTCACCGACTCTGCCGCCACCAGCACAACCCTACGATTACTTTTGCGTTCTGGACGTTGAAGGTACCTGTGAGGAAGGTCAGGGCTTGAATTGGCCCAATGAAATCATCGTACGTGGGAAATAAAGCAAGCTACGAATCCTAAGCATGTGAAGGAATGGCCCGTTGTTCTGCTTGGATGGCGAGACTCTGAGAAACGGGATGAGCTAGTGGTCGTGGACGAATGGCGCTCTTATGTCCAGCCCGTATATCGCGCTAAACTCACAGAGTTCTGCACAAAGTTGACCGGAATTACTCAGGTGCAGTTTTCCATCACATCGCGTTACCATATGTTTACGGCGTTTGTAGGCGGACGTCGACGGAGCCCCGACCTTCACGCCGATGCTGAAGCAGTTCACTAAATTCTTGCGGAAACATGGTCTTCTTGACACCAATAATAGAAAGACTGGACGCTGGACGTGGTGTACGGATGGACCGTACGACATCCGGGACTTCGTCGCTAGTGAGCACTATCTGGCCGTGTTCAGCGAGCGTAATGGCTAACGTCTGGTAGAGCAATGCTTCATCAGCGCGATACCACATCCGCCGTACCTCTTGGGTGATATACTAGGTCCTTCACTCTCCCGGCTCTTTGGGATTAGAGTCCGCTAATCTTCCCAGCAGATGTTCGCACCGCAGTGAACGACTATCTCAACGAAGCAAACACTGTACGTTCGCATGTCGTTGTGCATGACGTTGAGGGCTGATCATTTTCATCTGGTCATCATGTGCATAGGGCTCCACGAGGAGTGGCAAAGGTCGCCGTTCAGCCAATACGTTTCGCCGCACCTCTTTGAAGCTCCCTAATCAACTGCAAGCGTTAGGACTTGCACCATTCGAAGGACGGCAGCATTCTGGGATTGATGTGCGTTGCAGAACTTCATTTGACGAGCGACATGGTTATTCATTGTGCCAAGGACACACGTAATATCGCTCGTATCGTTGCTGAACTTGCCCGTCGTGGTGTCTCACTTCTATGCAACCTCTCTGTTCGCCCTGGACGGCGGTGGCAGTGGATGGGCCGAACTCCGGGCACGATCCTCGAGGAATACGTGCACTCGGCGACCTGAATGACCGCTAGCCCTGGGCCGTTCACTACCCGCCGACTATGCACGCCGCGCACATACAGCAGCCTCAGCTATCGCTCCTGTCGGTTTCTCCGGTCTCCATTCCTCCGGACTGGCTACTAGTGCCGACCCTGCTGCTGTTCGCGTGCGCTCTTCGGCTCCAGTCCCAGGCTGCGCGCCCGACGGTTACAGTACGGCTGTAGTTATGTGTGCATTATTGGGGAACGGGCGTGACATACATGCTGGGCTCTATTGTTCCCAGGAGATGCGAAATGCGACGGTGGCGAGGGAGAGCGCGACGCGCGAGCAGTGCCCCCCAGCCGAGCGGCGCGCGCGCCTCTTTAATAAACAATGCAACGAAACCAGCTATTGCGACTCGGAAGAATGCTCGTGTACCCGCGTAACCTACAAGTCTAGAAGTCCCACAGCGTGCCGAACGCTGGGATGCCTTCCTCCTTGCATCCCTGCATGATCTCGCTGTTGCCGATGTAGTTGGAGGTGATGAAGACGACTAAGACGGTACTCTTTAGTCCGCTGTCCTGATAATAAATCTTGGAGACTTACCCTCGGCATTCCAGCCGTAGTACGCCTGCACAGGACTGTCAGCTATGCTTCTACTACAACTTTGGGAGTGCGGGCTGCATACCTCCTTGAGGATCTTCATTGTGTCTGGACGACCGCCGCGCAGCTTGCTATCCCAGAGCATCAGGCGCTCTGGTCCAATGTGCCGGTGGATGAGACCGGAGATTGTGGGACCAAAGGTCTTCTCCTGATCAGAGCCGATCCAGATCAAAAACCAGTTCGGGGACTGCAAGCAAGTCGAGAGGGCAGCGCCGATGCCGGTTCCGGTGCAGATGCGGACACCTCTGTGGTACAGCGTCGACGTGTTGGAGACACCTGCGAACTATCCACCTATCAGCGACGTGGACCCTACTCGGGGTTGGCTCAAACAAACCTTCAGCTCGCGGGTCCAAAGAGTCTTGGGCGGGTCGTTGACGAGGCTGCGAGTGAAGTCTCCCTGGACACCGCAGATCAAGTAGTGGTACTTCGCGTGTGTTCCCTCGCTGATGATGCCGAACCTGGAGTGCACAACGTGAGCAGCTGGACACCAGCCAATGTTCGTTGAGCGACATACGCGTGGTACTCCATGATCGACGAGCGGCTAACACGAGCCAGAAGACCCTGTTGCATTCCGCGCTCGAAACGGAGGATGGCCACCTTCGGCGAGGGCTGGAAAATGGGGTTTCGTTAATTGGCTTTGGCCTTTTGGGAAGTAACAAACAATTTCGATCTCGACCGGCACTTCGCGGACGAAGATCCAGGGGAGCATGATCCTGTTGGTTGTCAGATTTGACTTCATGTCCACTGCAAATCACTCACAGGACAGTCATTCCCGCCGCAAACCAGAACTCCTGCGTGCTCATGAGGTGGAAGCCGGACGGGTCCCATTGGCGCGTATCGGGGTCGTAGCTGTTGCCGAGGATGACGAATACCCAAGTGCAGGCGAGCCCAAGCCAGCCAATGAACCGGTGGTGGCTGCAATATGTTCAACACTCCGGCTATTCACCGGCGCGGACGACATACCGTTCAAAGACACTGGATGACTCCTAGTCAGCGCTGATTATGCGATTGACGAGATTGCTCACTTGTGGTGTGTGTTCCGGACCCAGGGGAATGCGCTGAGCACGGAGACGAGGACGGCCAAGTTTGTGATGACGCCCATGACGAGAATCGCGTCGTGGTTGACCTGGTGGTTCCGGAAAATGTCTGTGCAGCGCGGATCAGCATGTAATGGTAGGGCGGCGATCTGGATAGTACGTACCGACAACCTTCATCACGAGCCACAGGCAGCCGGAGAGTGCGCAGCCGCTGTGAATGCCGCCGAGGTGCTGATTCGCGTGAGAAAACGGCGTTAGACAGCCAAACAATGCGCACCTGCAGAACGCTCGTGCAGCCTGCATTGTGCGTGAGTCGACGCTGAGAACGCAGAGACGGTCTATCGACGTACCTAGTCTGAACTTGAGCGGAGTCCACTAGCGCCACCGTCAGCTCCGCGGGGAAAAGAAGCAACAACGACAATGACACACCTTCGCGAAGAATGTGTTGACGAACCAGTACAGGATGCGACCGAAGATCTCGTTGCGCATGAGGATGGCGAAGAGGAGGTTGCCCAGCAGCATCGAACCGAGGTGGTCGATGGCATAAGGGAAGTGGCCGGTCTCGGCGAGCACGATGCCGACGCAGTTCAGCGTGAAGCAGAACGTGAAGAACTTGCGGTACGTGTTGAACCACAGAGACCAGAGGACCCAGCGAGGGACTTTACGCTTGGGACGCGCAGCCGGCTTGGCTGGGGGTGCTGTCGCCGCATCTACTTTCTTCTTCTCGGGCGGCGAGGCGAAGACGGAGGGGTCTTTCTCCTTCTCGTCCTTGGGAGGAGAGAGGGAGACTGCGGCCCGCGGAGGGAGGATGATGGTTCCCGTTCCCTTCTCCGCGTCGTCGTATGCAGCGACTTCGTTCGGCTGGGTGGCCATTACGATTGAACGATGAAGGGTCGAGCTCGAACGAAAGAGGTGGACGAGGAGCAATATTTCCAGACCGGCTCTTAAGTCGTCTTCATGCACGTATTGACACCGACCCAGCGTAGCGGTATAGAGGAGCAGGGCCGCCCATTGGCGGTTCCAGATGACGGACTACGGGTTGGGTTTGTTCGCCGGGCTACTCTGTGCCGCCGCGCGAGCAAGTGCCACTCACGGCACAATCTGTCGACTCCCAGTCTGAGATCCAGATGCTAGTGCTGCAATAGCAAGTATACTCCTTGCATACAACCCTCCTCTTCAGTGCTGCACTGCCGCTGCCGTCGTTGAGACTAGGCGCCTAGGTCGGTAACGCTTGCAAGCGATGTACCGGAGAGGGTTTTGATGCAGCAAATCGCGTCTGCAGTACCCACCCTCCAGGCAAAACTCTGCGCACGCTTTCTTCGCGGCCCGCCCAGCCGTCTCAGCCGTTGACACTCATCGGGAGAGCGCGTTCTCGACTCGCGCAAATGCTTCCATACGATTTTACCGAGTACTACAGGCGATCGAAGGCAGTGCAAGTGTCCTGCTCTCTCGGGTAGTCGCATGGTTTGAGAAGCTCTCCCTCGGGTCAGGTTCCTCTCAAACTTGCCCTGCGCGCCACAGAATCCCAGAGTAGCGTTACGGCGCTCCGTACCAGTCAGAGCCCCAACTGCACCCCTACGTCGCGTGCAAAGTCAAATGTTCAATGGGTGTCAGTCAAGAACCTGCACGTGTCAACAACTACTAGAGCGAGTCAGTTACAAGCTTCGCTTCACCCCCGACGGCGCTATGTCTGTCTCCCCTATATCAATGACGAACCACCCGTGCCTGAAAGGCGTGATAGGCGATGTTTTCTGCGTGTGTGGCGCATGCCAGGCCCACGCTCATGGCTGTTGCAGAGCCTGCCAATGCCACACGCTCGTGGCGGCGGCCGGCTCGTGCGGCACGCCCATGAAGAATTCAGCGGGTATCGCATCCCCGTCTTGGTTATCTTCATTGCTGGGTAGCCGGCAATCGATTGCGATGCTGCGGAACAATTGCAAGAGTATGGCCGATTGGTTCTGTCGCTGCTCTCAAACAACAGTGGATTCCGCACCGAGGGAGCGGGTCGTCGCAGTGATCATTTGCATGAGTGGGAGCTCCACCCCCGTTACTGGGCTTTCACTGCGCAGCAAGAGACCTGCGCTCCCGTTGTGCGGGAGGAATCGTGACGTGGTCCCCGCGCTCGCCATCGCCGTTGCGCCTCGGAGACGGTAGCGGTAGCGGAGCACTACCAGTGCGGTCGTTTCAGCCAAGAGTATAGAGATAAAGATAGCGCGGGTGCAGGCTCTTCCAATGAGGGAAAGAAGACGACTCCGCAGAGCAAACGGAGTGAGCTTCGTAGTCTACGACGGACGTATACAGCCGCAGAGACGTCTCGGGACCATCCAGCCTGTCTGTCACGCGCGTCGGGTAGGTTTCTGGAGCAGAGACCCATTTCCCTGGCCTTGGAGTCGTATTAGTACGTGAGAGCCGGCCAGTATCCGAGACTGAATGTCGATGAGCCTGTCGAGTGTTTAGAGGATCTCTGTGTCTGGCACCGCCACTGCCGATCCTTTGCTTTCGCTCGTCCATGATGGAGCTCGCCAAGCGCGACTTGTTCGGAGGCGCAATGACGGTCAATCTGCCCAGGCACAACCTTGTAGACGCCTCGTACGTGCCAGACCTGCAGTCTCGATTTTCTGTCGCGTGACGTGGCCGGGCAGAACGCTGCGAGAGGTCCCGGACACCCAGGAGGTTTTCCTGCACACAGACTGCACCGCCAGCTGGATCGTAGAGATTCTGCAGCGCGTCGAGCCAGTGGATGCTGTAGAGGCCGCCAAGTTACGTTACCATCGCGTCAGGTCTGCGTTGCGTGGTCCAGTGACTCATCGACCATCCGTGCAGATTCCACTTCAGCTCCCTCGCGCACGACAACGACGCGCTCAGCTCCCAGGTCGTCGACGTCAGGACGCTTCCTGCGCAGCCCAACGCGTCGCCCCACGCTGCCAATACGCCCCCGCCCACGATCTGCGACGGATGGCAGGAAGTGGCCAAGTACAACCGGACCGCGCCGGACAAGGTCGAGATCATGCTCGCCGTCTACCGCCTGCAGGCTCAGAACATCGACGTCGTGCTGAGCGTCAACCTCCCCCATGTCCTGGCAGACGGGACACGCACGCCTGAGGACCTAATTACCGGCATCAAGTCCTCGTTCGTGGCGGTAGCCCAATCGCTTTCCATCGTCGACTTTGGCCTCTTCGCGTAACATCATGGATCGAACATGTACATGTAGTGTAGAATTTCACGCATAGCGCGCAATGGATCGTAACAGGACCTGTCAGCGTTAAACCCGAACATAATACAGTGAGAGGAACAATCGATACATCGCACGAAGCGTTCAGTTTTCCCCAGCCTCCGCCTCCTCACCCTCGGGCTCTTCTTCGATGCGTCCGGCCTCTGCGGCCGCACGCGCGCTGCGCTTACGCTTCGCGGATTCCTTGAGCTTTGCCCAGCGCTCACGGAACTTGACGATCTGTGCGCGCTGTATGCCGAGTGAGAAGCGGATGTGGCGCGGAAGCGAGAACGTGACACACCAGTTTATCGTTTTCCTCGCGCGTCCCGCGGAGCTCGTCCTCCAGCTCCCGCGTACGTCGTATCAGCATAGTCTCCCTGTCACGCGTAGGGCCGCTTAATGGCAGAGGCGGGGGAACGGGTGCTGCCAGAGGTGAAAGCCCTGGGACACCAGGAATCTTGAGATTCGGAAATGACATGTCGACAATGGGCTGCGGTAAGACGGTAGATGCACCAAGGCGTTGTTGCATCTGCACAATGTGTTTTAGTATGTGACTATAGAAGACGATGAAGAGTACGTACCTGTTGGCGCGCGTTTAGAAGACCGTCTCGCAGCTGTTGTTCCTGGTCGGCGCGTTGCTTGATATGCTTTTCAGCAGCGGCCAGTCGTTCTTCCGCCGCTTTGAGCTGTTCCCTCATCCGCGCGTTCTCCGTTTGTAAGGACTTGACGGTAGGTGTGGTAGGTATCACGAAGAAAGATTCACTCGACGAACTGTCTACTTGCGGGAAGTCAAGTGAGCGGCAAAGAGGCGGGAGGGCCATGTGGCTAACGTACCGTCGTCTGCGTACACATCATCTGGAGTTACGAAAACGGGAGGCTTCCCCTTGCCGTTCTTCGGTTTCAGAGTAGAGCTCAAGGAGTCATTGAGCGTGACTTGGTCGCTGAGCGCATCGGCCAGCGATTCCAAGACCAGTGGCTGGTGCCTGTCCTGTACAGTTGTCCCTAAACCATCTTCTGCGTCGGACGAGTCGCTGCTAGAGCTGACGCTCTGAACTTGGGACAGACGAGTGGGTGTCGGTGAAAGTGGAGCAGAAGCGAACGCGACTGGAGACGAGAAGCGTTGCAGCAGGCCTTCTACGTTCTCGAAGAAGTCTTTAAACGCTGCCGTGTCCGCCTGTATATAGAATGGACGTGTCAGCCAAAGACACGTTAGTGCCGAGGATGAAGGGACCTACATTCTGACCCTCGAGCATCATGTAAGACTCGCCGATCGGCATTTGTGAGTCGCCCATGCGCGAGCTTGAGCGCGACGTGCTGGATGCTGCGCTGGACGGTGGGTACTGGTGTATACTCGAGCTCCCTACGACCGAGGACGACGACGAGCGGCGTGACGGCGGTTGTGGCTGGAGCTGCGGCACGGACGGGTCTTTCCCTTGCGCCTCGAGCTCTGCGATCTTGCGCTGCAGCTCCTTGCCCGAGTTATTGTGATCTTGGTACAGCATTCGCAGCGTCCTCTTCGTCTGCATAAGTAAGCAGTCAGCAAGCGGGCAGCACAGGCGGGCACCATGGACGCACGCCTTCTGCAGACGAGCTCTCCATCGCGCGCTTGAAGCCCTCGGCGGCGAGATAGTGCTCCTCGGCAGCCTTGACGAGCAGGCCGCGCGTCTTGTACTCCTCCGCGTTCATCGCGTGTACGTGTGCCTAGTAAAATCCAGCGTGAGGATCACGTTGCGCGCGAGCTCGCCGTATAGCAGCGCCGGCGCACCTTGTTCAGCGGCGTGTCCATGACCTGAATCGCACGGAGGAAAGGGAACGTGAGATTGTGGCTAGGGGCACAGTACAGGGCGGCATACTGTTACAACAGCGCAGGGCCTCGGATGTCCGAATCTGAACCTGAATGTGAATGTGCGCGGGTGCTCGGTCGAGTCCACGTCGCTTCCGGGACCTGACGATCTCCGATCGCATTCACCAAAAGTATAAGTACTCGAGAGGAAATGTAAACTCGGTTCATTCAGAGGAGGGAGAGGTATCACAATATACACAGTAGGTACTCGGGAAGGAGACAGTAATAATAACAAGAACAAGAACATCAGTGCGGGTGCACTCATGAAACCTGAGGTGGAACAAGTCCCACCGAAGCCTGGAAATTTCACACCCGTCAGCATTTCCGTCCGTGCAGACGCCCATATTTCGTACGCACCCACGCCTCGGGCTTGACGACCCATTTGCGGCCTTTGCGCTCGCTGACGTCGCGGATCTTCTTCTCGATGCAGTTCTTGTACACCTTGTACGGCCGCAGCTCCTTGTACACGTTCTCGCACAGGACGTTCAGCGGGCCGTCGTGCGCAGCGACGGCCTTGAGCAGGTACTGTACGTGCTCGTCCGGGAATACCGTCGTCGGTGCGAGCGGTGTCTTCTTCGGTTGGCCGCCTACGGCTCCTGCAGCTGCGGGTGTCGGTTTGCTCGCTGACGCTGGGGCATCGGGGATGGCGAAGATGGGCTGCTCCGCCTTCACTACGACATGAGCTTGCGGCACCGTCACATCCGCTTTCGAGATCCACGTGAATGGGTCGATGGGGTACGGCGCGTCTGCGGTCTCGTCAGCTTGATGAATGAAGATGAGAGACGCAAACGACGCGTACCGTTCAGCAAACGGATCGTATGCGCCTTGAACATCTGAGGGGTCTCGCTCTTCGCGTCCTCCCAATGCGGTCCTTTGATCCATGGCACAAGCGGGACGACCTTGCGCTTCTTCTTCCCGCCATCCGCGCTCGTCGCCGCCTTGCGCTTCTTGGTCACATACGGCTTTCCAGTCGTTTGTTCCGCAGTCGCGGGAGACGTCTGCTTGGCGGTTGGGAAGAGGAATGGGTCATCGTCGAGCGGCGGCGGCGTGCCGCTGAAGCCAACGTCCTCGACCTCGTCATCCGGTGCGAGCCACGAGTCCGTATCGCTCTCCTCCGAGTCAGAGTCCACGGACATGGCGTCGGCGTCGATGTTCTCCGCCGCGCCCTCCTCCGGTTCCTCCTCCCAATCCTCCTCGCTGTCGTATCCATAATCAAACACGCCTGTATCTTGACCAAATGGCCGGCGCGGTCGTACGTGCGCGGAAGACTTGGTCCATGTACCTGTAAGGCGTCAGACTTGAGATGACAGTGGGCGATAGTATCGAGCTCACCCCAGTATGCGGGTCGGACGTCCTGGTGGAACTGTAGGAGCTTCACCGGGAATCGTTTGCGGTCCTTCAGTTGCAGTTGCAGTCTCGCCGTTGCATCCTCATCGCCTTCCACCTCCGCGTCGTTCAGCTTGTTCATCAGCTCTCGTACCGACAGCGTGCGCGCCTGTCGCGGCAAGCTTCTATAAGCAACTGGTACGCTCTCCACAAATTGCTTCAGGAGCTCTGCACGAAGTGAAGATATTAGGTCAAATCCAGAACGTGCCGAAGTACCCAAAGAACCTACCTGAAGGGGCCGTGCTCAAGCTTGGCGTCTTCTCTTCCTCGTCCTTGAGTTCGATGACCACGGCGCCGTCGCTGTTGAGCTCGATAACGTCCTTCGCACGCTTGTAGTCGGATGTGAGGAACCGGTTTACAGGCGCGAGGATCGCATCCTTCTTGACCGTGAACGGGTGGAATGTCGCATCGAAGTCGCTGAGCGCGGCTACAGCCTTTTTCGACGGCGTGGTAGTGGCGACTGCAGCGGAGGACGAAGTACTGGCCGCAGGGAGCGCTGCGTCCCTCTTCTTGAAAGTTACGAAGGAGGCGAGCAATGACTTCTGCTTGTTCGTTCCCTCCTTCTCCTTCTCCTTTGCAGCTTTCTTGGCGGCGTCCTGTCCCCTCGGTGAGCCTCAGTGCAATGCGGGCGCGAAAGGACATACCTTCTGCGCTTTCGCAGGGTCCACCTCCGCCTTGACCTTCTTCGCACTGGACGGCGCTTGCTGATTCTCCTCCCCTTCGGCGCGCTCTGGCTGCACAGGCACGGTCTCCTTCTCAGCGTGAGGCTTCTCTGCAGCGGTAGGGTTGGCAGAGTCTTGGTTGAGGTCGTGCGCGTTGAGTTTCGGCTCCTTGGAGTCCTTGGACTTGTCCTTCCGCGTGCGCCCGCCCTTCATGTATTCGTCGCGTTTCTCCGCAGGCAAGGCGTCGAACATGGCGCGTAACGTTGCTTTCGCCTTGACATGGCGTTAGGTTTGTATGTATCCGCACGGAATAGACGTACCTTGACGCGCTCAGCACGTCGGGCCTCAAGCTTCTCGCGAACGTCGTCTGGGAAAGAAGACATGTCCTTCGCCTCCCATCGCCACTCACACAACGCGGCGGGGCCATCGTCAATGCCGTAGTTAACGCGCTCTGCGACTGCGGCGACGGCCTTTTCGAAGGCGGAATGCGGATGGCGGTCTGTGGCGGGCGTGGTGTCGGGCAACAGCAGTTTCCGGATGCTACGCGAGACGCCTCCGAGCAGCATGGGGCTACAGTAGACGCAGTTGAGACTCCAAGAGCACGTGTGAGCGAAAGTGGGAAGACAGACCTTTCCTGTACGAGCTTTGCGATGAGCGGCAGGTGGCCGTCCGGGATGGTCTCGACGGGCTCTGTGGCCTTTTCGCACATCTCGCGGAAGCGTACGATGTCTAGAAAGAGAGCTGTGAGCACGCAGAAGACGGCATGGCGGCCCGAGCGTACGTTGTAGGGTGTCTGATAGCTTGTCGAGAGGGTAAGGTTTCTGCTTTATGGACACTTTCCCGTCGTTCAAGGTCGGTGTGCACGCATTGTCTGCGCGTACGGTCAGAGCGTGTTCGAGCCAGGGCGCGGGTGCTGTGAGGAATAGCTATAGGGGGACCGGGCACGCACCGTCTTTCTTGCCTGCAGCAAACAGCGCGCGTCGGTGAGCACGCAGCTAGGCGCCGGCGGGCGAGTAAACGCACCTTTCGCGGGCGACATGACGAGTTCGGGGCGAGCGGGAAGGAGAGACGCGAGTTGAACTCCGACTCCGCACTCTCCGCTCACGATGTTCCTCAAGGGAAAGCAAACAGCCAAGAACGGGCCCAAGCACGCTGTGGACCCGCAGCTCCAGCCATGGGTTGAGAAATAGTATGTCGCTAAAATATTTTGTGGATGTCAGTAACAAGGTTGCAGTCGCCCAAAGACAATCGACGATGTATCCGCCCAGGAGCACACCGTCGCCGTTCTGCGCAAAACGCTTACTTCTACAAACGTGCGCAACTATATTACGCTTACGGGCGCGTCGTTGAGCTCGCGCAGTTGCCACACATGCTCTTCTACGGCCCGCCCGGGACAGGCAAGACGAGCACCATCCTCGCCCTCGCAAGGCAACTCTACGGGTAAGCTCTCTTCTACACCGTGCAGCCGATAACTGACGCTCTCGTCCAGCCCAGACAACTTCCGCACGCGCGTCCTCGAGCTCAACGCCTCCGACGAGCGCGGCATCTCCATCGTCCGCGAGAAAATCAAGGCCTTCGCGCGCCAGACACCCGCAGCGACAGTCGTAGCGGCCGACGGCACCACCTACCCATGTCCACCGTTCAAGATCATCATCCTCGACGAGGCCGACTCTATGACCCAGGACGCGCAGGCCGCCCTACGTCGCATCATGGAAAACTACGCGCGCATAACGCGTTTCTGTCTCGTCTGCAACTACGTTACCCGGTACGCTTGTACTCGCTGCTTTCTATTGCGTAGGTAGTAATCTGACGCGTGCGTCGTAGGATTATCGAACCGCTCGCATCCCGTTGCAGCAAATTCAGATTCAAGCCGCTCGACACCAACTCTACACAGTCGCGGCTCGAGCACATCGCGCGCGAAGAGCACATTACAGTGTCGCCTGAGACAGTACAGGCACTGATAGCCACCTCCGGCGGCGACCTTCGCCGCTCCATAACCTACCTCCAGACCGCCTCGCGTCTTACGAACGGTAACGCAGACACGACCATCACCCCGCGCGACATTCAGGAAATCGCTGGTGTCGTGCCGGACGAGATCATTGATGATTTCGCAAGAACACTCGGCGTCGATCCGCGGTACGGTCCCTCTCGTGCGAATAAGAACGACGAAGACGACGCCATGATGGTGGAGCACACTTTCAAGAAACCAGATTTTACGAGCGTAAGGGGTAAAGTGGGCGAGCTCATACGTGAGGGGTATTCTGGCGCGCAGCTGCTATCACAGGTCAGCCTCACTTGACCACCTCGTCCTTCACTGACACGATGAATGCAGTTGCACGACGCGATCATCGAGAACAACAACCTCGACTCGAAGATAAAATCCCATTGCGCGCTCGTCTTCGCCGAAGCGGATAAAGCGCTTTGCGACGGCGCCGACGAAGAACTCTGGATCCTCGACGTCGCGCTCCGGTGCTCCAAATATATCAACGCACCAGTCCCGACTTCCACCTGACGCCATCTTGTATCTCACTACCAGTAGCTGAATATCTCCTCTATGTAATATGTGTGTATTTGTGCAGAATTTGTTTTACGTCCCTGCTATAAGTTACATGCCTCTGGGGAGGATCTTGAACGACCCGTTCGGCTGCACGGCCGCCACTTCGCCCGACCGAATCCACTCGTCTTCGGCAGCACGACGCTCGCCCAATCCCGGCGTCCCAATTGTCGGGCCGCGGAAAAGCATCTGCGAGTACAAGTGTTTTAGCGACCAGTCTGTCAATATAGGAGATGGGGGTAACGAACGTCGCCAACGATAGGGACGTTTGTATCGTGGTCCGCGTCCTTGATACCGACGATCTTGACCTCCACGTTCGTCGCTGGCGGACCGACATGCGCGAGTTCGCTAACAATGTCGCCTGCGACGGGTGGGAACGTCTGCACGTCGGCTGGGTGCGAACCGAAGACGGGGCCCATGACGCTTGGAAGCTGGAACGTGTTTACAATCGGTGTCGAGAGCGCAATACGTGCCGCTGGGAGCGTCACTGCGTCCAACGGGCCTAAGTATTGTTTCAACATACATACGTCAGCTTGGAAGAGCAATGAATGACGTACCGCCGCTAAGGACGACGGCACGCATTGTTGTCCCCATAGGTCCCAGCGCGGCACGACGCGCGGGGGCGAAGACGAGTTTGTCCCACACCGTATCCCTGGAGAGTGCGCCTGCTGCCAAAGCAGCATTCTTCTGTCTCCATGCGAATGGCTTCAACGCCCCGGAAACGGCGCCCAGAACCGCTTTGGTCAACGAGTTGAGGTGCAGGCGCGTGCTGTTTGCATACACGAAGGCAAAAGCAAAGAAAGGCGTGAGAACCATCGCGTGCTCTGAGGTCTTTCGGTCTAGAACCAGACGGGTACTCACACGACGAGAACCGTCGGCGACGGTGCGCGCTGCGATTCGACGGTGCTGAGGATCTCAGACAGGTCCGGCGCATAAGCTGCCGGGTAGATACGGTCAATGCGCGACGACCTGCGTGAGAGAGTGCACGGCGCGCGTACTTTCGGATGCCGACACGATCAGGCGAGCCGAAGGCAGAGTGGTAAAGCTTGCCCCTGTCGAGCACGGACACGGTAAGCGTTTGACTAGGGAGGGATGCAGTTCCGTGTGCGGGTGGAATGTGCGCGTACCTTGGAACAGCGCAGTGTACGCGACGGCACGGCCGAAGGGTGTGGCGAGGGGAAAGGCCGATATCATGCTGTCCTTGTCGGACAGCGCGTTCTGGTACGGTAGCAGGAAGTGGGTGGCGACTACTCCGGCGGTCAAGTTCTGTCCGGGCATGTGCATTCAGATGAGCGTGCAACCCGTATTGGATACTCCCACGCACCTCATGCGTGAACTGCACTGCAAGCAGGTCCTGAACGCGGAGCATGAGCGGCAAGACACACAAAAGGCGCGAGATAGAGGTGCAGTGCACAAACATTGTCGGTGACCCCGCGCGAGAAGGCAATGGTAAACAGGTCGGACGGTTCTGAATGCGTACGGTGCAGAGGTTAGCCGGATAGCTCGCGCAGAGGTGGCGCGTCTGCTCAATAGCATTGGCATGGGACTCACGGACTGCTGGAAGCTCTGCTTTCTCCTCAGTCCCGCGTGCGCTGATGTCGTTCCAGTGGAAGACAGTGACCCCGAGCTGTTGCGCATGACGGCGAGCGTCTGTCCGCAAGTCGCCGAGGACAATTACGACGTAGTTCGACGCGGATGCGGATTCGGCAAGCAACTCGAGCACGTGCATGAAGAAGTCGCCATGTACGACTATGGCGGAGGGCGGATGCTTGTCGAGTACGTCGCTGAGCAGGTCGAGTGTCGCGAGTGTGACTGAAGGGACCGCGATTGCAGCCAACGCGAGGTCGGTTATGAGCCACTCTGCAGATACGGCATGAGTATCGGAGGTACTGCAATAGTGATAACTGACCGAGGCTGTCGTTGAGGAGAAGCAGTACGCGTGAAGCGCGCGGTGTCAGCACCGGGCCCCGAAGCAGCCCGCTCGCGAACGCGGCGACGCGCTCCTTCAGTTCGGCGTTGGTTATCTGCGCTGAGGGTTAGTAGAGACAATACACGACGCATGTTGGACGCGCTTTTGTGCCCCAGAGCGTGCGCGAGCCCTTGAAGTCGGTCTTGACGATGTCGTTGGCCGTTTGTATCTCGCGACTCGGTCGGACAGGGAGCTGCGCGACCATTTAGACTATGACTGAAAGCACGGGACTGGGAGGCGTACCCTGGCCGACATGAAGCCCGTGCCGTAGTTCCTGTAGACGGCGGTCTCGCCTGGTTGACGCGTCTTACTGGCGTCGGACTGCCTGCCGAGGATGAGCGGCGGGACGAGCGGCATGGGTTCGAGCCATTTCCGGGCGATGTAGACGGTAGCGGCGAGGATGCCGAGCGTGTAGGTGAGACTGTCTGTGCGTAGGAGGAACTCGGCGCTCATCGTGGCTCGGAGTCAACGAGTTCACGCACAAACTCCGAGTCCCAGGCTTGCTTTCCACCGCCATGTCCGTCGCCGTCGCGCTCCCGCCCGCGAACGGCGCAACCAACGGCGCCGACGCGTCCATGCCAGACGCTGCGCCAGACGGTCCCAGGTTCGCTACTGGCCTCATTCTCCCGCCGCCAGAGATTAAGAGTGCGTGCACAGATTCGACCGCGTCTGCAGCAGCCACTAACCTCCCTATGCGCCGCAGCTGTTATCGACCGGACAGCGCTCTTCGTCGCCCGCTCGGCCAACCCGCCCCAGTTCGAGACCAAGATTCGCCAGAACCAGGTCAACGACCCCAAGTTCTCGTTCCTGAACCCGGCCGACCCTTACCATGCGTACTATAGGCATCGCATGGACAGGATTGCGGCGGGCGAGGAAGATGAGGCTGCGTCTGCTACACCCGCTAAGGATGTTGAAGGCCAGGCCGTTACACCAATCCCCCAACTGTCCAGAGGCAGAGAACCTCCCGCGCCAGAGTTCATTCTCGAGGTTCCGCATATCTCGCCGGTCGATCTGTACGTGACTTTCGTGTGGCTCAGATGCCATGGCTAACTCGTACAGTGACACGATCAAGTTGACCGCGCTTTTCACGGCGCGTCGCGGACGCACTTTCCTCGCATCCCTCTCTGTCCGCGAGGGCAGGAACTATCAGTTCGAGTTTCTCCGACCAACCCACACGCTCTTTGGCTACTTCAACCGTCTCGTCGAGCAGTATACCAAGGTGCTCCTTCCGCCACAGGAGACTTTGGACAAGCTCTCCAAGCTTGCTACTCCGGACGGGAAGTGGAAGATCCTTGAAGAAACTCGAGAGTACGCAGAATGGGAGAAGGTCAAGCGGGAACGAGAGAAGAAGCGTCAGGACGACAGGGAGGCGGAGCGCAGTACGTCCTTCGTCGTATTCTCGCGTTTTGTGCACACTGCTGATCATATCTGCAGAGGCATTTGCGGAAATCGATTGGCACGACTATGTCGTCGTTCAGACTATCGAGTTCACGGCTGCGGATGCGACTTCCGACCTTCCCGTCCCCATGACCGTCTCCGAGATGGAGAACATGACGCTCTCACAGAAGCGCATGGCGGCCATGATCACCGAGACTGCGGCAGACGACGTCGAGGCGCTGAATGCACGTCGGGCGTCCGATATCCTTCAGGTGACTGAGGGAGTCGGAAGTGCCGGCGCGGGCGACGACGTCCAGATGGACGAAAGTGGTGACGAGGCGGATGAGGTCCGGGCGAGGAAGCGTCGGGAAGATGAGGAACGCGAGAGAGAATTGGAGCGCGCGAAACAGATCCAGGCCAAGTCGCTTGACGCGTCGGGTTCCATCAAGATTCGCACAGACTACGTGCCCAAACGTGCGTGCTACACTTGCTTAGCGAACACTTTACTGAAATTCTTTTGTGCAGTTGGGAGGAAGGACAAAGGACCGTCCCACACGACTTGTCAGATCTGTGGCCAGCAAATCCCGACGGATGAGATCCAGGAGCATATGCGCATCGAGCTGTTGGATCCTCGCTGGAAGGAGCAGCGCGACATGCTCGAGACTCGCAAGGCGCAGGCTGCCGAACTTCAGAAGGGCGCAGATGTTAGTGCGACCATGAAGGCGCTTGCTCGCGCGCGTACGGACATGTTCGGCGACGAGCTCGACGAGGCGGCGCGCGCACGGGAGAAAGCCGAGCAGGAGGCGTACGCGAAAGAGCGCGAGAAGAACGTCTGGGACGGCCACACTGCGTCGAGGCTTACGACGCTTGAGAAGTACCAGACCAGCGTCAACTTCGACGAGCAGATCGCGGCCATTCATCGTTCCAAGGGTCTTACGTATGTGGTTGAAACTGCGCTTGCCTCTGCGTTATGCTCATCGTGTTCGTGTCAAATTTTCTTAGTGCGGAGGGATCCAGCATTGGACCGGGTATTGGACCTGCATCGGTGCCGCCGCCCATGCTCACTACACTCCCGCCTGCACCCCCTGGACTTCCTATCAACCCCACACTGGGCGGTGCGCCGCCGCCCGTTGCAGCAGCGCCTGTACCTGCAATTCCTGTACCACCTCCAGCCTTTGGCCAGCCTCCGCCAATGATGCTTCCTCCGTTGCACTACCCTCCCGTACCAGTCATGGGCGGCGCACCAGCTGGATTTCCCGGCGGGATGCATCCTGCGCGTATGGCCGTGCTTGCGGGTGGCCCGCCTCCTCCCGTAGCTGGTCAGGTTCGGAGTGCAGACGAGATGATGGATGGTAGCGACACGCCTCCTGCGAAACGCCAACGCGTGGCGAAGCTTCCGGATGGGCAGTATTATCCTGTGCGTCTATCCACTAAGCCCACTGATATCCGAAGTACTGACGCTCGTATCGTATCACAGGAATCCGATTGGATCAACCTACATCCTGTGAGCGCTCTCGTCCTGCATTTCTTTTGACTCGCTGACGCTCGAGTCCAGCATCCGATCTCGTTGCGCATCCAACTACCTTCCCATGAGGACAAGCCAGAATGGAAGATGGACGGCAGCGTCATCACCGTGCCCGACCTTCCAGTCACGCTCTTGCTCTCCACGTTGCGAGACAGAATCATACAGCAGCTGGGTTCAGCAGTCGCGGCGTCCAAAATGCGCATCTCGTACGGCGTCAAGATGCTCGCGAATCAAAACAGTCTTGCGAGCTACAACCTGGAAGACGAGGACGTGCTGACTCTCGCGGTGAAGGACGAGAAGAAGAAGAAGAAATAGGCTTGTCGTTTTTTGGTTGTAGTATAATTTTATCTCCGTGGAGAAATTGACCACCGGGTGTGCTCCGTGATGCTATGAGCGACCTTGCTGACGCTCACATTGAACAGACACCAAAACGCCGCGGCGCGTTTTCGACAGCGAAGCTACACATGGGCAGTGCGACAGTTCTGGGCCAAGTCTCGATGCGCAAGTCCTGCGTTTTTGTACCGCTTCCATGCGGTCGGGGACCCGGCGTTGATGAGAACTCTTCAAGTTCAAGAGCGCCGTGCCGCAGCGGCCATGCCGACCTCGGCGTTGCTCCTGGTGGTCCAGGCCGTCAACCTTATACCACAGCGGCGGTAGTAGAATTTGAAGCGCTACAGACATCTGTGTATCGGACAGAGATTCCATTCCCGATCGACTTGTTCGCATTTTCCCACCTCCTTGCCTGCGACGCGTCGACGGTCTGGATTCAAAGGAATCACATCACAAGTTCTCTCCGTATCGGCCGCACCTTCGGAGCTCGAGCCTCTCGACCATTGACGACGGTGCTCTCGAATCAGTCTCGACTGTGTCCGGCGTTCGTTCGGCGTCCATCCCGGCGAACTGGCCGCATGCACGATGACTACAGAACTACTACAGATGACTAGTTACTTACTATGATCTGCCGCAGCTGACTGATGCCGCAGCAGCATGTCGAGTGAATCCCAGGCCCGTTGGGACATCGCCTGCGGGATCACCACATATAAAGCTCTTTACAGTCGTGAGTCCTGGGGCCCACGAATCGTCACACCCACCCCGAACCATCCCGTTTCGTTATCTTAATTCCCCTTCTCCAGGATGCGCTCGTTGCTGCCGGCTCTTCTGTTGACGAGTTCAGTCTTAGCGTGTGTTTGCCGCCTCTACTCTGGAGAATGGGGCTGACGGGGCTTGTCTTGCAGGGCGAAGACGCTTCCTGGTGGTTATATCGTCGAACTATCATCGGCGCCTGCGAGCAAACGCTTTGCAGATGTGAGTCTGCATCTAGACTTGATAGTCGGGGAGCTCACAGTCCGTCGCAAATAGGTACACGAGGAGTTCATTGAAGCCTTGGATCGGCGCGCTGCAGGACACTTCCGCACGCGCAGGAAGTACAAGAACAGGCTTTTCAACGGAATGGCTATACAGTTGGATGTGTGTCCTAACCGCTACACGCATGTCCGTGCTTTGCTGATCTCCTTCCTCTTACACGCAGACACCGCAAGTGAGAAGCTAGTTTCAAGCAGCGTAGTTCGGGCGGGTCCTGACGTACATGTAGGATCTGGCTGACCTGGCTTCCCTTCCCAACGTAATTGCTGTCCACCCCATAGTCATCCACCCTGGCCCAGCGTACGCATTCCTCCTCGTATTAGCTTGACTTTGCACTCAGTCCGTCTGGATTATAGGCCCGTCAGCCAGCGTGTCTTGACGGATTCTTCTGCCTTTGCTGCTGGGACTGATGGAGAGAACACGCATATCATGACGGTTCGTACTCTCGCTGATTGTACCAAGTGTTGTAGCGCTTAACGCGTCATTCGACAGGGTGTTGACAAGGTTCATGCCAGCGGCATTACTGGCGCAGGAATCAAGATCGCAATGTAAGTGGCATGGGGCGCTATTCGGAGCACAGAGGAGTTAAGCATTTGACCCTTCCAGTATCGATAGTGGCATCGACTACATGCATCCTTCCCTGGGCGGAGGCTTTGGACCAGGTTTCAAGGTCGCAGGTACGCTAGAGTCTCACTTGCAGTGGACCGCGCTAATATGGGCTCTTCCAGGTGGTACTGACCTTGTTGGAGACTCATACACGGGAGAGAACACGCCTGTCCCTGACGCGGTGCGCCACCGTCGTATCTTCGTACCGTATCGCATGCCTAACCTTGCCTGCATCTTCCAGGATCCAATGGACTGCGTCGGACATGGCACGGTGCGTGTCGCTGTATTGAGCGACCCTGTCCCGCCTGACGTTCGCACAGCATGTTGCAGGCATCATCGGTGCAAACCCTGGCAACGACTTGGGCATTTCTGGTGTGGCGTACAATGCGACTATCCTCGCGTACAAAGTCGGCGGGTGCAACGGCGGTATTGGTTCGTACTATACCCATCCGATTGACTACTTCTAACCAACATTCTCGCTTTGATCAGGTGATGATGTGATAATTGACGCTATTATGCGCGCACACGACGCCGGCGCCGACATTATCACCATGAGCTTCGGCTCTATCGACGGCTGGTCGAACAGCCTGCTCTCTGTAGTTGCAAGTCGCGTTGCGGAGCAAGGTGTTGTAATCACGGCCTCTGCTGGCAACGATGGCGAGGCCGGTCCACTATACATGTCGACGCCAGCTGCGGGGGAAAACGTAATTGCCGTCGGCTCTGTCGAAAAGTACGTTTGGAGTATACGAATGGCCATGAGTACTCAATTCGCACCTTCCGTAGCACGGTGCGAACCGTTCAGAGCTTCAAAGCAAGCGAGCCCCACGATCCTATCGTACGCATCTTTAGAGCATCCCGATCTTGGTTTGACCGCATCGCAGCTGTACCGCATTCTCAGCTATCCCGCGGTTCCCGGCCCTCCTCTCGGAAACGTTACGGAGGAGCCGCTACCAGTTCTTTCAATCTACCCATGTGAGTTCCTCGCTCCATGATATTACGATACACTGATAAGTGCATCTCTCTAGTCCCCCCGGATTATCCCACAGAGAAATGTAGCCAATTGCAAGGCCTGCCAGATGATATCCCAGACGACTTGTCTGGCTATGCTGTCGTCGTCCGTGGTACTGCGAATATGGATTGTGCATTGGTACGCTAAGAAGCATGTCCGCCCTGTAACCGCACTGATTCTCGCCCTTTCGCGTCGCAGATGGAGGCCCTTGCTCTCAAGGTGATGTCACGTTCAGTGCTATAACGCTTTATGTTTACCCCGATTTGCCAGCACCCTGCCGTTGCGATATTCTACGAGTAAGTTACACCGCGGCTTCGTAATCACTGGCGTTGTGCAGTACTAAGAGGCAAACAGCTTCCCGGCCGCACTCCAAAACGAGAACAACTACCCCGCGGTACTTCTCTACAACGATAGCGACGGCTTCTTCCTCGCCGATGCCTTCAACAATGGGACGAACATCACAGTCACCTTCCCCCAGCACGATGGAGCCGTTGACGTGCCCGTTGCGGACGATATCGGCGGCTTGATGTCAAGCTACTCGTCGATGGGCCCATCGAATGATTTGATGTTCAAACCGGCTCTCAGCGCACCTGGAGGCGAGCGAACAGTCATGCATCCCCGACTTGGCATTCTTAACGCAGCGTAGGAAACATCACAAGCACGTATTTGACCGAATTGGGTGGATGGGCAGTCATGTCCGGAACATCAATGGCGTGTACGTCGTCTCCCTTCCCAGTAGCTGTATGCCGGAATTCTGATTCCCTTTCTAGGCCCCTTCGCAGCGGGCAGCGCAGCTCTCGTACTTCAGGCGCAGGGTCAGACCAAATTGCCTGGCTCCGTGCGGTCAATCTTGCAGACGACAGCCACCAGCGTACCGGCCAGCAAAGCAGATAATGCGCTTCCCGCCAGCCTCTCGTGGCAAGGGAGCGGGCTTGTCAACGTCTGGAATGCGATCAACGTTAATACGCTCATTTCTCCAAGCGAGCTGTTGCTGAACGACACGGCGCATTGGAATGACAAGTCCGTCCAACCTATTACCGAAGGTTGCATGCTGACACCAAATGATCAGGCATACGATCACGGTCCAGAACGCTGGCATTGTCGCGCAGACGTACGCGTTCTCGCACCAGGCCGCTGGCACAACTCTGGCGCTCGCCGCAGTAAGCCTCCTTTAGTGTCATATGCGCGTAGGTAAACTGATTATTCTTCCTAATCCCCAGGGTCAGCACGACATCGTTGGGTCTGCTCAACTCGTCTCCGCGCCCGTCCACGTCTCCTTCAGTCAAAGCACGGTCACAGTTGCGCCTGGATCCTCGTCATCGGTGGATGTTACCATTACGCCACCTGAAGGCGTCGACGCCGACACACTGCCTATCGTCTCTGGATGGATCATTGTCAAGAGCGACAGCGACAGTCTGAAGGTGCCATATCTCGGCGTTGCTGGCTCACTGTCGGACGCGCAAGCGATCAGTACGAGCAACGTCCTGACCAAGGGGAGGGACATTCTTCCTGGTATCATTCCCGTCGACGAAGGCCGTATATCCACGGGTCCGAAAAACTACACGGCCAAGGACCCCTCATCGTGGCCGGTCATGTGGTTTGGGTACGTTTATTCTGAACCTTCGACTGGTGCCCAATGTTGACTCTGGCTTTAGTTTGTCGATGCCCTCTCGTCTCGTTCTAGTTGATCTCATCGATGCTGCAATCGATGTCACGTCCAACGTTCCACACACTACCTCCCGTTCGGCCGCCGTGGAGAAGCGGGCGTGGTCATCGTGGCTCCCTGCCACGGTCAAGTCGAAGCTGTCAGCGCCGTCATCTGTAGCAGACTCGGCGACCGTCCCAATAGTCGGCGCTTTGGCAGAATTTGACTGGCTACCGCGCAGTGGCATATATCCCAACTCGGTAAGCTTCGTCACCCTGGGTCCTCTTTGTTAGCTGAGCGTTCGATCATTCAATTTCCTAGGGCGATGCGACGTATACTGTGCATGTTGTCAACTTCGCGAACGGAACCAAGATTCCCCTCGGTCAGGTCAGTAGTGTTAGTACCCTGCTTGAAATTGCGACGTTGACATGCAGTCTATAGTACAAGGTCCTTCTGCGCGTGCTGAGGCCATTCGGAAACCCCGACGAGGAGGACGACTTCGACGTCTACGTTTCGTATCAGATCGGATTCGTTCCTTAGCCTACAGACCGTCTCATAGTACCTGGACAGTATCAGTCATCGACTTGAAAAGCATATTACATGGTGGGCACTTCTTCTCACTGTGGACATTCCGAGTCATTTGCCAGCGGACATTACGGTTATAATAGTTATTTAGTAGCTTTCGCCAACACGTAACACGTTCATTCACGAGGATATAAGTAACGACGAGGCACATTTCGAGGCGAGGTATCGTGCAAATGTATGAGCTTGAAGATCGGCGGCAGGCTGGGTCGTGCAAACTCCGCCACTTCCTCTGCTTTTCTTGACTGGCCAGCGCGCGTGGGTCGAAGGCGACAAAGGCATCAGTAGAACAAGGAGATGTACAATCATCTGTTCTACAGTTAGCGATTGCGCACAACATCCGAGCAAGGTGATGCGCCTGGGAGAAGGTAAAGACTCGGACGTCGGCGTTCACGACGTCGGAACGTAGCCTGTGAAGCACGTAGGGCTACTAGTATTGCGCATTGATATTGCGGTACTTATATCACCTTGACAGACCCCAGATCCGTCGACAACCCTTCAGCAGTCGTACTACATCCCAAAATACTGTAGGGTTACAAGCCGCCGGCCGGTCGCGGGCGCTCGCCGCTGCCACGATATCAGAAAACCTTGATACTTGCTACCTATCACGACTGTGCTGTGTGCTCCTTGTCTATGGATTGCACTGCACAATTCTTCGGGGCCGTTTATGGGCGGCGCGCCCAGTGCACTCCGAGTCCCACATACGACAAGCGCTTGACAAGCGCTGACTGGCAGGCAGTAATCTCAATCGCTCCCCGGCCTGGTGCGGAGCGCATACGAAGGCGCCATGCTTCCTGCGAGAACTGTTGACGCCACGACCCTGTGCCCGTGCCCATGGCGGGCTACGCACAATTCAATACCTTCCCTTCCTTCGTCTCGCCAACGCGCTTCACGCCACTTCGTGCTCCGACACCCAAACACTGTTCTGTCCAGCGCATCTCCCAAAAGTCTCGCCCTATTCAGTCCGTCGCGTGCCACGACATGGCCCTGAACCCTAGACCATATGGGTTTACCGTGCCTATTGTCTATTCAGCCTTCGAGGCTCCGCTTCGCCCTTCCTCTACAGCGCGATTATGTACCGACGAGAACTGATCCTCGCCCTGCATTTCTTCGAAGCCGATTGGTTCTCCAGTCATCTCGTGAGTTGTGCACCACCAGGTTTGCCCATAGCCACTGTCGGTCGGACCGTTCAACCCGGTTTCAACGTTCATGTGCTGTACATGTCCACGACGAAGGGTGGGGACGATCCACGTTACTGTGGCTGGTCACTATCAGCATGATCGTCTCGGTCGCACTACAACCTTGCGAGTGGAGACCACGACCTTTTGTGTCCTCAACAAAGCTCAAACGGGTGGGACGGGGAGTACAGAGACGTCGACGAACTTTGCTGTTGAGGGAGGAAGGAGACGGCACGCCCAGATGGTGCGGCGGTAAATCGTGTTGTCTGCGCGCAGCGCGCGGGTGAAATGGCCATTGATACATGTATGAGAAGCGAAGCTAGAACGGAACAGAGCTGCATGCCGCGGGCTAATAAAGTAAGCGAAACTACGAAGAAAACAGCGGGTGCAGGCGGCGGCGAGCGAAGCGACAGCAAAACAGGTAAAACGGATATGATGAGGCGTGAAGATGCGTTGCGACTACGTGAGGCGTGGCCTATCGTGATATACACTGGCAGTGTGTAGTGTGACAGCAATATGTGGGAACTCTAGCGTACCGGCGCGACGATGGACGATGGAGACGTCATAGTCTACAGAGCGCAAATGACGGGTATCGTGAGCGATGAGCTGGATTAATTTGGGCAGGGTATATGCCGAGAGCTGGCTCGCGTGTGTTGTCGTCGAAGATCGAACTTGCGCCCTGCGCGATGGGCAGGGAGTGGCGTTCTGGCGCGATGCGGGCCGCTGCGGGTGCAGGTCTGCGACGTCGCGCATGCGAATCGCGCGGTAATGGGTGAACACGACCTGTAGATGGTCGTTCCAAGCGAAGAGAAGATTACGAGCCCGCGCAGGGTCACGACTTTGGTGGCTGCTGGCCGGGTTTTGGAGCCTGGGCTGGCTTCTGGCTGGGCTGTGCCGCGCCCTTGGCCTGTGCGGGAGCTGGCTGTTGAGAGCCCTGCTGCTGGCTCTGCTGTTGCCGTTGAGGCACTTGATCTCGTAGCCAGGCGTCTTGGCTGCCAGCTGGCACGCGGGGGAACGCGTATTCCTTGTTGAACATGGAGTTCGGCGACAAGTACGGCGACGAGACCAGCGACGGCGGGACGGGCACCGGCGTCGCCTGAACCTTGAACGACTGCCGGCGGTTTGGAGTCGTCATGACTCGAGGGCGGGGGCTGCGAGAGCGCGCGGGTGCGCGGAGGATTGAGAGAGAGAGGAAGATGTCCGAAACGGGCTCGGGGAAAGGAGTGAAAGCTCTTTGATTCCGCCACCCGCGGCTCGTCGATCACCGCGCTTGACGGCTCGCTTCCTTCAAAGGCTCGTTGCCATGCGCAACCGAGCTTTGCACGCAGACTCTCCCGCCTTTGCAACCTCATCCCGGGATCGCTCAGTCGAATACTCAGTATAATACTACCTGAAGTCCTGCGCGAGAGACTTGTGCTTTCAGCTCATGTCTCACCAGCGAGCACTCAGCCCAAGACGTGCCTCGCACGCGCCCTTGATTGACGCGTCTCAACGAACCAATAAGACCCTTTCTAACTGGTCCCTCGCGCTTGAAACGCACCAGAACCATTCTGCAATGCCTTCGGCGAGACCACTCCCTATCCTATCCCTGACGCCTTGGCACAGCGCCGTACTATCCTGTGCATGGTTTGCTCGTTGTCGAAATGGGAAGCTCCACACCTCCCATCAAACATCACGACGCGCCCGATATTGCGCTGACACGACATGGGATTTTGTCAGAGAGTACCCCGCACAAGGACCGGACGCGTTGTATGCGCAGCACGGTGAAAACGCGTCCAAGGGTTTGCATCGGAGCGCGTTTACTGCGGCATCGCGTCTTGCACAGCAAGTGGAATAACCTGACTTTGCGACAGTGCCATTTTGTTACTGACGCTCCACCAACACGCGACGATGTAGCAACCGGAAGATACATCGAGCGATCGCCCGGTCCATTCCAACAATTCCAACCCACATCGCGACGAGCGAACGCACACGGAACGAAGGACACGGCGACATGAAAAGAGCTCAAGTCGCCGATATCGGTCTGGACCCAAGACCCACGCAGCTGCGGAAAAAGCTCAACCAGCCCCAACGGGCCAAGTTCAGTGGCTAGCTGCCGAGAAGAGGACGCCGGGAACGAGCCAGGCGAGAACGGCACCCGACCTGAACTCGCTCGGATGAGCCTGAGACGCGCTCGAGCTTCCTTTGCTTGCATTCCAGGTCGCACAGACATTCATTGAGCATGGCGCGGAGCGGGTCCTGTATCAGCTGGCCCTCCGCGAATACCGACACGACAGTGTGAAGCAAAACCGCGCAGCGGAAGATTTGGCGGGAGCGAGAGCGCCTCGAGCAAAGTGGCGCGAAGCGCAAGGATTGCACCGGGTACCTGAAAGCTGCAAGAGATTCGAGCCCAAGAAGAAGAAAAGCCCTGCCGGCGAGCTTCTGCGCTATTTCGAACCCTGCGTGGCACTGGCAGCAGTGAGATATATGACACATCCAACGTCCCTCCAGATTCCAGTCCAATGATGTGTCGGCACGAGATCTAAGCCGGAAGGTAGATCCTCGAAACATGCGAGGTTCTGACCGGAGACGACGCGTGCACTTTAGCCACGTGTGAATGCGCGAGAGCCCGGACGAGGAGACGGTGCGTTAAGAGACACAGGAATGTAAGATCTGGGGTGGCCCCACAGCGCGCAGTGTTCACAATCCTGCTGTACCAAGCGCTGTAGCACCGGAGACTGGAGCAAACATCGGGCAAGCCAGCACGTATGCGCGCCTAGACAGAGGACCCAGCGAGTGCACGCAGACGGCCAGACCTGGTACAGCTGTATCAGCGGCCGTTCGATGGCGGGCTGGGTGGTGGTAGGAGACGGAAGCAGACAGACGCGTCGGTGGTTGCCGCTCAGCGTGTTCTTTCTTGTTTGGACTTTACACTCACAGGAGTAGTGTGGCCGACATCCTGCACGACGAAGTCTGACTATCCTAGATTATTTGTCAAGCTTGTAAGTTAGAGGCGTGGGTGCTCGACAGAACAGGCTGCCAAAGCGACCGAACACGGTTGACCTGGGCCCTCGGCGACCTCAGCGCCTCAGCAGCCTGAGCAGGTCGTAGGACTCGGTGAAGGTGCTCCGCGAGCTCCTGCGATATCGCCTCTCTTGTACTTTGTACGGATGCCGTATTCTTACCGCTCCGAAACAAAGACTTTCGTGCTTCCGTTCGACTTCCGCGCGCACCCAAGCACTGCTGTGCCGTCTGCTTGTCTTGCGCGAACGAATTGCTCGAGCCTCATGCACTCGCCAGACTACTAGGCCGATGCTTCTTCCCTCTGTTGGCAACACTCTAGTTGAGAGAAAGCCTACAATTCAATGCTACGAAGGCGCACAGATGTTGTGCGCTGCGATTCTTGTCTCCAGGCGACTTGGGTGTGCTAACTCCAAAGCGTATGGCTTCCTTGGCCTTCACTCTGATAACACTCATGCCCGCAGCCCCATGTCGCGAAGAATCAGTCATGTATCGTGTCTAACATTCGTGTGCAAGCCCTCGTCCACGACGACATCCACAAGTACAACTCAACGCCGCGCAACATGATGCCAGAAAAGAAAAAAGGAAGGCCACCCGAAAGCAGTCAGTCGGAAACCGAGTACATTACACGTTCTGCGACATAGAAGAGGTACAGACGGAAGCAGAAAGGGCGCGGTGGAGTGGAGGATAAGTAAAGTAAGGTGCTTTTGTCTTTTCAGCTTCTCGTGCGGGAAGGATAGGTAAAGTTAGTACCTAAGGGGCCTGTATGTAGTAGACTTTATGTAACGTCATGTCGTAGCGATAGCAAAGAGAGGAGATGAGAGGGAGGAAAGGGGAAGAAGAAAACCGCAGGGGTAACCACAGAGCTGTTGCACAGGGTATTCATCGTCCAACGTCTCCTAACGAGCACGCACGGCAACGACACAAGCGAAGTCAGAGAGAGAGTAACAGAAGATGAAAGAAAGAAGCGAGACGAGACGAGCTGATAATACACGGTCTATGAGCAACGACTAGTAAGTGACAACGTATCAAAAAGCTTGGCTGGAGCAGGACGAAGGACCGGGCGGACAGACGGGACGAATGAGCGTGTGGAGCGTACGATTGATTCATTTGCCCTTCGCGGTCGCGCCGCGCTTGCGCGACGCACCGACGGCAAGAGCAAGAGCGCCGAGATTGTTGCCGCCAGCACGCGTAGAACGGCGAAGCGTGCGCTGGTCCGCGGCGGCTGCCTCCTCCGTCTGTCGCCGCGTGCGCGGGCCGGTCGCGTTAGTAGGAGTCGGCGGTGCAGGCATAACTTTGGTCTTAGGCGCGCTGGCCTTAGACTTCGCCTTCGCCTTCGACGGTGGCGGCTGCTTAGCCGGCTGCGGTTCCACAGGCGCGGCGTTCTCCTTCTCATCCTCCGGTTCAGGTTCGGGTTCGGTGAGGTCCGACTCCTCGTCCTCGTCCTCGTCGCGTTCGTCCTCAGATGACGACGACGACGAGTCTTCCGCATCCCGTTCGGCGATGCTTGCGATAGCAAGCTTGGCAAGCTGAGAGTGCTTGCGCAGTGTCCGTCTCGGGGCGGCCGCCTCCGGCGCAGGGGAAAGCTTCTCTGTCGCAGGCGGATCGTCGACGCGCATGGGATCTAGTACGGCCATAAGATCGACAGCCCCCTTGGCTTCGGGTACAGGGACAGAAGGGGGAAGCTCGGGCGAAGGTGCAGGAAGCGGCGCCAGCGGGACGAGAGTCAGGTTCGTCAGGTCCTTGACCGCTGAAACGGACGTCAACTCCTCCCGCACATCCTCAAACCGCACGCCTTCTCCATCCTCGCCGAACGGATCGCCGAACCAATCCATGTTGCCTTCGCGAACCTCTGGCAGCGGCGGGGGGAAGTGCGCCTCGAGTCCTTCGCGCAGAAAGACTTGGAGGATGTCCTGCGGAAGTCGCGGCGACACAACACCGGGAATAATCGTGCGTGAGAGGGCTACGCGCAAAGCAAACTCCATGGGCGCCCAGATGCCAGGCACGCCGTCACGTCCATCGCGCACGAGCACACAACGTGGCTCTTCCGCAAAGTCCACGCGAAGCTGTAGGAAGCGCATCAACGGCGTTATGTTGACAAAGTCCGAGTCCATGCGTCGCAGAAGCCGGTGTGCGTCGAGGAAAGTCTGGTACACGGGAATACCGTCAATGAATGTCGCCATGATCGCAGGGCAGAATGGCCTGCACGTGCGTAGTACAACGCGGCGCGGGAGAGAGGACATTGACGCCGCGCGTGCGGGGCGACATGCAGGAACAACGTTAGAGGGCAGGCACGGTACCGTTGCCCTGCGAACCGCGGGTGAGCGCTGTTCCTGGTCTACTCCCCAAGCACCGTCGAAATCCTCCGCGGCGACTGGGTCGAGACTTGGCACATCGTCGAACGAGAACGAGGCGAGGGCGAGGCGGCGAGAGACCTCTTCAACAACGTCGTCTGGGATTGCCCCCGGTTGCCAGACGTCATCGTCTGCCTCGTTCTCGCGGGACACCGAGGACCGATAGGACAGCGGGAGGTCGTCGGCGGGCTCAAGCTTGGCAATGACCTCCTCCTCCTTGACACAGATGTCGTAGTCGAAGTCTTCTGAGGCGTCGGTCGAGACAGAGGGGAAGCGCCACGGCTCTGTTACCAAGTCGATCACATCGGGCGGCGAGACCCAATCGGACGGCAAGATGCGGATGACGGAATCTTCGTGCTTGGCCTCGAGGCTGGGAGCGCCCCAACCTTGGAAGAGAATGGTTGGGTCTGGGTCGGAGTCAAATTCAGCCTTGACAATGGTGACGGGCGGGGAGAGTTCTTGTTTGACAGCGGGCGTGCACGGTTCGGCCGTTGTAGCCGGGCTGGTGGTAGTCGTTTCGAAATCAAAGGCCGGTGGCCGCATCATGGAGTTGTGATAATCGTCGTCTTCGTCCTCCGAGTCTGGGGGTAAGGGTGCGTCCGAGTCGTACATGTCGTCGCGATAGCGTCGACGGGCATCGAGGTCGGGGTCGGGCGTGTAGAGAGGGATGGAGATGGAAGACGAGGGTGGGAAGGGCGAGAACGGCGTGTCGATCTGCATCACGCTTGAATTAGATGCGGCATCAGAGGCACTGTCGTCAGAGTCCGAGTTGTCGTCCTGGGGGTCGGAGCCGGCACGTGTGGAGGATTCTTGCGGGCGAGCAAGGGGCTTGAGACGGAGGACGAGCTTGGGCCGCTGGGGCTGTGGGCCTGGTACGTGGGCTGAGGGCGGGCGCTTCCGCTTGCGAGGCATACAGTCCGGATCGGGCGATGGAGGTTCGATTCCGGCGCGTGCGAATGGACAGGGCGCGCCTGCCGCTGAAGAGAGATACCAGACGACGGTCCCGCGCCGGAAGTGGGTCTCGCGCGGGGGGTCGCCGGGGGCGGGGCGGTCCACGCCGCCCTTGTCTCCGGGCGTTGCGCCACCCGACAAAGAATGCAGGGCGGGCGCTACGGCGTCGTCGAGACGGGTGCCGGTGAGGACGTGCTTGAGCACGAGGGGCTTGTCGCCCTCGTCCCGGCAACGCTTCTGGTGGCACCGCAGCCAGTGCGTGATAGCCTGCGACGCCGCCGACACGCTGCGGACGGACCGAAGTTAGTGGCTGAAATCCCCAGCCTGGGTCTCGGACGCACTTGTGGCACAGGAGCCCGAGCACGAGACAGGTCTCTGCGAGGTCCTTGATGGTCATCGCGCAGTTGTTCTGCAGGCCGGGTTAGACGGTGGGGGAGGGTGTGCGGGGGACGTGGCGTACGACGGCGAGCAGGACGCGGGCGATTGCCGCGAGGACTTTATTGGACGCGTCGTCAGGGTGCAGGACGATGTCGTGTGGTGGGAAGTCGGGGAGGTCGTCCTTGTCGATGGGCGTGGTCGTCGTGGCAGGCGTCGTCAAAGGGGTGTGGGAGTTGTTGCGGGGGGCATGTCTTTGTCTTGTGTCATATCCCATGTGAGAGGAACGAAGAACCATCGGTCAATACGCCAAAGCAACAACGGAAACACTTGCTCGACCCTTTCGCATCTTCCCGACGCCCGCTCCCGCGCTCTCTCTGCTTACCTTTTCGGTTTCCTACTCTGCTTAATTCATAATTAGATGTCAAAACCTTCTAGGTACGCCCTCTATACCCCCAACAATTCCACTAACTCACCCACTACAAAGGACGAACGAGCTCAAGGACCAGGAACTGAGATACCTCCCCCCGGCACTCAGAGACAAGCAGCAGCAGACCCCAGCTTCCACCCAGCCTCCACCTTCCTTTTCAGCGTCATTCAGGAGGCCTAGGGCAGGCACTCTACCCTCCAATGTACACCTCACATCAAGGGATAACGACCAGCCATTAGTCCACCAGCTCCAGCAGCAGCAGCAACAGCAGCAACAGCAGCAGCAGCAGCCCCAGCAGCCCCAGCCCAGGCCAGTCCTCAAGCACTCGCAGTCCGTCGCGACCTCCGTGCCCTCGGGCCGCCTCAGGTCAGAGTCCCTCACCCTGCCCGGGCTCGTCAACCCGTTCGGCGCGTCCGTCTTCAGCACCAATTGGTCGCGCAATCCCACCGGCGGCTTCTCGCCCGTCGAGGAGTCCTCAGACATCGCAGAGCAGGACGACTTCGACAGCGCGACCCTCAACTACCTCGGGCTTGCAGAGCGTCCCGTCCCCGCCACGCTCTCAGAGCTTCGCAGCCAGCAGGCCGCGCTCCTGATCCCGCAGCGCAACCGTTCAAAGACCATTTCCGGTGGTCCGTTCTTGGGAGGCAGGCCCGGCGGTCTGGGGTCCCTTGCCGGCCGCCAGGAGGAGGTCGACGAGGACGACTACAACGACTACGAGGGCCTTTACGGCGGAGCGGCGCCCGCCATGGTTGCTAAGGGCTTCAAACACAGCGTGCATCTCGCCGCCCCGACCTCGCGCCCCCGTGCCACGTCTGTCGGCGACCTCGAGCGTCTCCGCCGGCCGGACCAGTTTGCCGGCGAGTCCGAGTACCTCTCGTCGCTAAACACCTTCGGCATGGGCGTAAAGACCCAGGCTCGCCCTTCGCCGACGGTGCGCTTCCCGCCCAACGGCGAGCTCGCGCGCACCATCAGCCAGCCCAAGACGGACAGCCCGGCCCAGGTTCAGACGCCCTCGCGCTCTCTCTGGATTGGCAACCTCGACTCCACCATGACGAGCGAGGCGCTCATCCACGTCTTTGCGCCCTACGGTGCCATCGAGTCGCTCCGCCTGCTTCCAGAGAAGGTCTGTCCGCGCTATTCTCCATATGGTTGTTCCGATCTAACACCAGCCTTTTCTTGCTCCGTTATGAATTGCAGGAGTGCGGCTTCGTCAACTTCGTGGATCAGAATGATGCGATCCGAGCAAAGGACGATGTGCTCAACCGGCTCGGAGGCCTCATTGGCATGTCTAATGGCCAGGCGGTGCGCATCGGCTTCGGAAAGGCAGACAGCGCGCCCGTCGCGCCGGCCAAGGGTTCGAGCAACATCCTCTCGCCGACCTCTCCCGCGACTGGTCCCGGCGGCAAGACCGCTGGAGTGCAGTCTCCAATCACGCCTGGCGCGGGTGGGGACTCGTCGCTCCAGAACTCGCCTACGCGCGCTCTCTGGATCGGCTCCATCCCGTCCACCACCACGCCCGCGACGATCCTCAGCGTGTTCAGCCCGTTCGGGCCCATCGAGTCTGCGCGCGTGCTCACCCACAAGAACTGCGGCTTCGGTGAGCGCTTTCCGCCTGCTCCCGACCTGTCATCTGTTGCTGACCCGCGCCGTCCTCCCGTGATACAATGCAGTCAACTTTGAGCGGCTGGACGATGCCGTACGCGCGCGCAAGGCGCTGAACGGCCGCGACGTTCTAGGCTCGGACGTTGGTGCGATTCGCATCGGTTTCGCGCGTGTGCCCGTCAAGAGCCAGGCTGCGGCGAACGATACGAGCGAGGATGCGCAGACGCCTGGCGGACTGCTCAGCGCGCTCAGCCCGACTGCCGGTGTTCCGCAGGGTATCGGCGAACTGTCGGTCGGCGCGACGATCCATGCGCTTCGTAGCGTCAAGGGCGCGAGTGCCATCCCGGCCGACCAGCAGGTCCTCAGCGGCAGCGTTGAGAACTTCAGGAGCAACCTCTTGCTCAGCATGATTGGTAACGGTGCCCTCAACGGCTTCGGTGGCAGCAGCCCCACCCCCGGCGCTATCACACCTAACGGTCGTGCGAGTGTGACTGAGCAGCAGCTCATCATGCACGAGCTCAGTGGTGGTGCGGCGGACGCAGAGGCTGAAGTCCTTGCTCTGGCTGGTGCGTTGGATTCGACATCACTTACCACTACATGAGCTCAATGTCCTTTGCAGACTTCCGCCCGCCGACCATGTACTACACGACTATCCCGTCGGTATCCGAACGTCCCCACAGCCGCCGCTGGGATGCGTCCAAGCTGCGTGAGCTCCGCAAGCGGCTCGACTCGGGCAACATGCTCACCCCGGAAATCGACGACGTCGCCGCGGACTTCCTTGATGGCGAGATTGTCGACCTCGCGTCGGACTGGCTCGGCAACACGGTCGTGCAGAAGCTGTTCGAAAAGTGCTCGCTCACTCCGCGTGTCGCCATGCTCGAGCGCATCGCGCCGCACCTTGCCATGATCGGCATTCACAAAAACGGGACGTGGGCCGCGCAGAAGATCATTGACTGCGTGACCACTCCCGAGGAGATTGCGTGCGTCGCACAGAACCTGCGCCCGTATACCCCGCCGCTTCTGTTGGACCAGTTTGGCAACTACGTCGTTCAGTGAGTTGTGCTATCGTCAGAGTTTGCGTTGCAGTCCGCTAATGGAATGGTCAAGGTGCTGCCTGAAGTTCGGCCCTCCGGCGAGCGACTTCATCTTTGACGCGATGTGCGACCGCCTGTGGGAGATCGCCCAAGGACGTTTCGGCGCTCGCAGCATGCGTGCTATCTTGGAGAACCCGCTCACGACTCTCAATCAGCAGGTTTGAGCCTTCCGCATATCGTCCTTCTGATCCCCGTTAACCCTGTTTCCTCAGCGTCGCCTCGCCACTGCGGTGATCCTCAACTCCATCCCGCTCGCGACCAACCCGAACGGAGCGTTGTTGCTCACCTGGCTGCTTGACACGTCGAACTTCCCTGGACGCTTCCGTCTCCTCGCGCCCCGGTTCACGCCGCACTTGTCTCATCTCTGCACCCACAAGCTGGCTTCTCTCACGGTCCTCAGGATCATCAACCAAAAGTCTGAGCCCGAGGCTTCTGCATCGATCCTCAATGCCCTGTTCAACTCCCCTGGAGACCAGGTGCTTACGGACGTGCTCGGCGACCAGGTCAACGGTGTTGCCGTGGTGCAGAAGATCCTCTCGTCCACATTCCTTGAGCAGGATGAAAAGGAACAGTACATGGAAGCGACGAAGCGCGTCTTGACGGAGCTCAAGGTCGTCGCTACTCAGGCGTACCGCCGTCTCATCGAGGACCTCGGTATGCCTGTCCCTGTGCACCAGTCGCCGTACTCGGCGACGTCCCCGACCTCGCCAGGGGCCCGGGGCAAGCAGCCTACGTATAATATCCCCGGCATGCCCATGGGATACACTGCCAACGACCCGAACCTCGCGTCGATGATGGCTGCGCTTCAGCTCGGCCCTTCGGGCCCGTCTGCCAACCAGATGCAGCAGCACCAGCAGCATATCCAGCTGCAGGTCAACCCTGGTTACTCGCCCAACCTGGGGAGCGGTCCGGCCACTGGTCCTCCGCGTCGCATGCAGCAGGTGCAGTTCGGCGGTCCTACGCCGGCCAACAGCGCCGCTGCGTTCTCGCCCTCGGACCCGTTCAACCCGTTCGGCGGCGTTCGCTCGCCGGACATGAGCCCAATGCCCGTGCATAACATGCGCGCGCAAGGCATGCCGCCGCAGCCGCGCCGGAGCAACACTGGCCCGGCTGCGCCTAGCGCTGTCAGCCCCGTCGCTGGCGGGCCTCCGAGCCTTGCACAAGCTGGAGCTGGCATGATGAGCTACGGCCAGCCGCAGTACATGACGCCCCAGAGCCCTGTCCCGCCGCACGTCTACCAGGCGTACATGATGGGCCAGATGTACCCCCAGTCGCCGCAGCAGCACAACATGGGCTTCCACTCTTGAGCTCCTCGCCCGCGCTAACAACTCGTATATTGCGCTATCCACGAACCTTGGACTTTAGAAGAGCCGCGTTCCACCGCGGGCTCTGTCTTTCTCGTCATGCCAACAACGACCACTGCACGATATCCCATTCTCGCCGCCAACACAATCTCACTCGCATGCGCCCGGTTTTCCCACAATAACCCGAGCCGACGTTTTCTACGCCATCTTGTTGGTCGCATCCGCGCTCATTCCATTTTGTTTCTCCCTCTCAATTTTCCTGCTTGCTCGTGATTTATGCGCGTCCCCCGCACGCGAGATCTCGCAAAGAACCTGTCACCCGTCGTCGCTGTTTAGGGCTTCCTCATCGTTTCCTCTCGTCTTGTCGCGTGTAAACTGCAGAACCCCGGAAAGCGTATATCACCTCCCTCCGTCTCCCCACCATTTCCTCTCTCTCACTCTCTCCTCTCGTTCTTGTCGCAGACTCGCAGCGCGTTTCCCGGCGCCCCCCTTTTTTGGTCGTGAACGTTTCCATTTTTCCATTCCACCGTTCTCGTGCATTTGTGTTCAGGATGGTTGTAAAAAAAGGAAGGCACTCTTGGAGCCGCGAACAAGGTCTTTATATATTGCGTCTTGGAGATTAAGTGGGGGGTGTTGAGTTTTGGAGGCAAGCTTTTTGGTTCGGGTTTGGTTGTTGTTGTTGTTACTGTAGTGTACATGTGAAGGGACCGGGAAGGGGCTCGTGACCTTAAGCATGACGTCTCGGAGGCATTGTGTGTTGCTCCTCTTCTCCCTCCCTCCTTGGAGACGATGCTTACGACGACTGCGCTCGCACTCTCCACTCTGGCCCTGCGCGTAAGTGCTGAGGTGAAGATGGCCAACCACAGGCGGCCTGGTCTGGTGCGGACTACTCCAGCTCCAGCTCTCGACCACGATCATTGACTGGCTACCGTGATGCGCAGGCGGATACGCCGCCTTTGGGCTGGAACTCGTGGAACAAGTTTGGGTGCGACATCTCCCAAGACACGGTGAGCAGTGGCGAGCGAGAAGTGTCACCCTGCTCAACACCGTCTTCCCCTCGCGTAGATTCTCGACGCTGCGAAGGTCATCGCCGACTCTGGACTTCAGGCTGTTGGATATGAATGTGCGCGGTATACTTTCGTTCGGTTGAGCTCTCTCTGACAGCGTTGAAAGACGTGATAATCGACGACTGTAAGTCGGTCGGCGCATGTGGCGCATCAGTTGATGACGACAACGGACAGGCTGGCACGCCGACGAGCGCGACAAGAACACGTCCGCGCCGCTCGCGCATCCAGAGCGTTTCTCAAAGGGCATCAAGTACATTGCGGATGAAGTCCATAAGCTTGGTCTGAAGGTGTGTCTATGCGGATTCGCAACTTCCGGACACTGTCTAACGGACTCTTCGTTTTCATCAGTTCGGCATTTACTCGAGCGCTGGAACGTATGTTGTACCTCTAGCTGGGCTGCGCCCGATCTTACAGTCCGTAGGCACACTTGCGCGGGACGTTTCGCCTCTCTTGGCTACGAGGAGATAGATGCAAAGACTTATGCTGAATGGGACGTGGATTACCTTAGTAAGCTTGCGACCCGCCTTCTTGCCCCTTGCAGAACCTGATTGAATCGCAGAGTACGACAACTGCTACAACGAGGGACAGAGCGGAACACCCGAGGCATCGTTCAAGCGGTATGCCGGTGACTTGCGTGGCCGCACATCTTACATATCACTCGTCCTTCTGCAGCTACAACAAGATGTCCAAGGCATTAAAGAAGACAGGACGCCCCATTGTCTATGCGCTGTGCAACTGGGGAGAGGGTAAGCCAAATCTTTGCGCTTTGGACGCTTTGTGCCTGACATACGAACTCAAGATGGACCCTGGAACTGGGCGCCAGTACGAGACTCCGGCGTCTTGTGCTGCCCACAGCTCACGCCTCACGCAGACCATTTCCGAGACGTGGCGCATCTCCGGCGACGTCTGGGACAGTTTCGATACAGTAGATGACTACTGCCCCTGTGAGACGATGATTGACTGCAAGATGTCTGGTTTTCGTACGCAGCCGCACTACGACTTCTGCCATGTTCTGACTCGCGTTGGTAGACTGCTCCGTCTCCAAGATCATCGAGTTTTCTGCGTCATTGGGACAGAAGGCTGGCCCTGGCCACTGGAACGACATGGATATGCTCGAGGTTGGCAACGGTGGCCAAACGTATGATGAATACGGTGAGTTTGTCTCCAAGCAGCGCAAACCCTTTCATGCTTAACGTATATACCAGCCACGCACTTTTCCATGTGGGCTCTTGCGAAGAGCCCATTGATCTTGGGCCATGACTTGACGGCGATGGTTCGTACGAGTCGGTGAATATGGCACTGAACTCATCGTGACTATGATGCAGACCAACGAGACATACGAGATCGTCACAAACAAAGCTATCATTGCGGTGAATCAAGATAAGCTGGGGAAACCCGCACAGAGGCGGTGGAAGCGTAAGATTGAAGGTGGAGGTACTCTGCAGATGTGGAGCGGTCAGCTCGACAACGGGTACGATGTCCACCTTAGCGTCGCCGTTATACGTCTAACACGGCGCAGAGATACTGTTGTTGCCCTGGTGAATCTCTCGCCGCGCAACCTGAGTGTTGCAGTCGATATTGCAGACATGTTCGACGCGGTAAGCCGCTCGTTGCGAGTTCTCTTGGATATTGCTGATTCAAGCTTCCCTTAGCCTGAGCGCGATGCAAAGACCAAGACATACGAGTTCTTTGATCTTTGGGAGCGGGCGGATGAGAATGACTTGCAGTCCTGGGGCCGCTCTGTTGGAGTCCACCAGAACTCCTTCAGCGCACCCGTTCAGCTGCGGTCGCACCAAACCAAAGTCTTCCGCGCCCATCCCATCAACCTTTCCTCGAATCCAGATCTGTGAGTAGACCATAGCGTTGCGTGGGGATGTTTTGACATGCTAACCGAAGACCACAGCGTACCGCAGCAGGTCGTGTTCAAGACGAACTCTGACAATTGAAGCAATGACAAACATCTCCGAAGCCTTGATGCAGTGTATTTTATACGCCGAATGAAAGTGTACTCTTCCACGTTTGTGACTAGATGGGAAGTTACGCCTGACGGCGGCCTGAGCTGGCACGGCGCTTCGGCTCCGGGCGGTGGCACAGTCTGCTTTGCATGTCCCGCGTCCTTTCATCATCTGTGACTCGAACCGCACTCCATTCTATAAGCACCAGATCCTACGCCAAGTGGCTGCGCGGCGTCTTCGACCCCGATCCGTGGCAATACGTGAACCAGATGGACGGCCGTCTCCCACAGGGGCCCAAGCCAAAGCGCGAGAACCGTCGACCGCGGCGGGAGGATGACCCGCGTGTCGCGCTCAGCAAGAGCATGTCCAGCGTGCTGCGACACAATGCGGAGAAGTTTGGGCTGAAGATGCGCGCGGACGGGTACGCGAAAGTGGACGATTTGGTGCGTCGTGGCTGATTGCTGCAAGAGCCGTCGCGGAATGCTAAGTACACAGGCTCGCTAGCTCGCACTTCCCAAATTTTGCGGACAAACGCTTGAATCGATCAAGGCTATCGTCGATGCGGACGAGAAGAAGCGCTACAACCTCGTGCATGAGACGGACGCGCAGAGCGGCAAGGCTGCGTGGTTCATACGAGCGAATCAAGGGCATAGCATGCAGGTACGCGTCATATCACGCGCTCTCAACGACTCATTGACGCTTCGCCAATGTAGACAGTGAAGGTCGAGATGGAGGAGCTCACAGACCCGGCACGCATACCTATGGCCGTGCATGGCACGACTCGCGCCGCGTGGAAGAGCATATGTCCGTCTCTCGCGAAACGTCTATCTGCACAATAGCTCACGATCCTCTCTCAGCGACGCAGGGCTTGTCACGCATGAACAGACAGCATGTGCACCTCGCGCAAGGACTCGGTGGAGAGGAGGGCGTCATCTCCGGCATGCGCAAAACGTCCACCGTCCTCGTCTTCCTCGACGTTCGAAAGGCAATGGCCGCCGGTCTCAAGTTCTATCTGTCTGAAAACGGGGTAGTCTTGACTCCTGGCGATGCGAATGGCTTCGTCAAGCCAGAGTTCTTCTCGCGTGTGGAGGAGAGTCGGACGGGCGAGGTGCTGGACAGATTCGATGGGCCGCGGGCTCCCGTGGAGAATCACGCAACTGCTGAAGCGCGTCTCGGCGCAGGTAAGGCTGTTGCAGTAGAGATGGACGAGGAGGAAGCTGCGGCAGAGGAAGCGTGGGCGGCGATTGCGGCCAAGACTGCTGACCTCAGTGTGGACGACGCGGATGCAAGGCAACCAAAGCTTTCTGACGCACAGTAACCAATATGTACACATAAGAAAGGGATTTATTTCAAAGTCAAAGAGACCAGAGTTCAGAAATATAGGTCCAGGTCCAGGACTCCGCGGACCGCGGCATTCGGAGTGACAGGCTGAGCGCGCTCATTCTTCCGCTCCATCATGGCACTTGCAGCTCAACGACTTCTGGTCGTCGGCGGGAACGGGTTCGTAGGTGATTTCCACTTTTGGCCCGAGCCAGACACCGTCGCTGAGAAGAGTGCAGGCTCTGCGATATGTAAAGCAGCGCTCGCACGCGGCTGGCAAGTAACGAGCATAAGGTCTGTCTATTCCACGGCTCGAGAAATGTGCTCAAGCATCGAGGCAGCTCGTCGGGAAAGCCATACCAGACGCCCAAAGGTCATTCTCCATCCTGGGTCTCGCAAGTGCGTCGCGCATTGCCCTGCATACAGCATCTCACCATATGCGCTGCGTAGGTCGAATGGCACGCAGCCGACGCGCTGGAGCCCGCTTCATACGCGCCGCTCATGGAGGGCCGTACCTCCGTTGTGCACGCGCTCGGGACGCTGCTCGAGGACACGCGCTACAAGGCTGCGCTCAAGTCCGGCGACGTGCTCGCGCTCGCGTCCGCGTTTGCGTCGTCTGCGAGCGGTGGCAACCCGCTCAAGACATCACGAAGCGGATACGACGCGTTGAACCGTGACTCTGGTGCGCACATAGTCGTGATATGGATTGGGAGCTGACGCTACGTCTCAAGCATTACGCGTATTCGAGACGTTCGCTGCTGCTCAGCCGGAAGGACCGCACGAGCGCGCATTTGTGTATATCTCTGCAGAAGACGTGTTTGGTCCTTTCGTACCTCCACGATATGTGCAGTCGAAGCGCGAGGCTGAGGAGGAGCTCGCGCGTCTGGCCACTTTCGAGCATGCGACCGCACAAATCCGTCCTGTCTTCCTGCGACCAGGTCCGTCTCTACTTCTCTCAATTGGTTTATCCTTGAGCTGAGCAGGGTACACCTTCAAGGATTGATCTATCATGCACACCTGCGCCCGTTAACGTCGCCAGCGGCAGCAGCCCTCTCCGCCTCTGCGACATTACACGGTCGCGTCCCGCCAGGATTCCCGCTTCCTACACCCGCGGGCGTGCTGCGTAGCCTGTCTGGTGTCTTCCCGCCGCTGTCAAGCGTGGCAAACGCGCTCGTCACACACCCCATCCACGTCGACCACGTCGCGAGCGCTGCGTGCGCGTCGATCGAGACACATAGTGTCTCTGGTCCACTTGGCGTCAGAGAGATGCGTCGTCTCATCGGATGGCCCGTTGAAGGCGACCTAGGGAACGTTGCGATGGAACCCAACCCCAGTGTATAAGTACAGCGTTGACAGCATAGAAGTTTCTAATTGTACATCTCCATCTCGTCCAAAGCCTCCAGCTCTGCCTCGGTCAGATCGTCAAAGATATTCCCATCCTCCCCTTCCGACGGTTTGACCGGTGGCACAGGCGGTGATGCATCCTTCGTGACTGGTGCTGGTGCTGGTGGTGGCGGAGTACGGGATTTGTGTGCTGCGTTAGGAGGCGGTCCTCCATCGAGCACGACAGGCGGCAAGTCTGCGTCGTCCCCAAATGTGTCCCACACTTCCATGTCATCGTTATCGTCAGCCACTGCCACTGGTGCTGCCGCTTTCGCCTCCGGCGCGGGAGCCGTCTTCTCCTTCTCCTTCTCTGTCTCCTCGGGATATGGGTCGTGCTGACCAAATAGTATCGGGGCGTCGTCAAACGCTGCAGGCGCCCAATCCTCCATCTCCTCGTCAAAGTCGTCGTCGCCCAAGAATAACGGTTCAGACTTCTTAGCAGCAGCAGCGGCGGCGGCGGAGGCTTCGATCTCTGCAAGGGCCGCTTCGTCAAAGTCGAAATCGTCGTCTTCGGCTCCGGAGGAGGGAGGTGGTGCGGCTGAGCTCGCGCGGGACGAGGATGACTGGCGGGGAGCGCGGGAGCCGGTTTTTGAGAGAAGTCGCACCTCCCAGTCATCGTCGTCGTCGTCATCGTCGCGGTCTGTTGCAGCACCAGGTCCCGAGGACGAAGGTGTGTTGGGAGCTGCGCTCGTCCGACCTTGCGCTTCGCCCTCGTCGTCTCCTTCCTCTTCCTCGGAGTCCTTCTCCTTGGGATTCTCACCATCCTTCCACATGCTCAGTTGGTTCTGTGAAGCGCATGAGCGGGAGTTGTGCGAGACGGGTTGGACTGCACGTACGACAAGGGCCCTGGAGTGACAAAGCTTCTCGATGCGGTCGACGGCATCGTTGAATTGCATCTTGGGATACATCCTGTGCGTCCAGAACTGGTACATCTCGAGTAGACGCTTGAGGTCGGCTGCCTGGACGCGACGCATGTATGAGTGATCGAGTTTCACGTGCAAACGAGGAGGATAATAGTACCTCGTTGCCTTTGCCTGACGGTTTGAATGACTTGTAGTTCTTGAGCAGAGCAGGGAAGCCGTCCTGGCCTAATAATCTGTACCGAGCCCCAGCCAATTTCAGTCTAGTAAATCGCATGAGAACCTTTCTGCGCATACCGAGCTTCGTCCAGCTTAGGGATCGGTTTGCGCTTCTTGACCTGGGGCTCCTTCTCCTTGTCGATTTTGGGCTCGGGCCTGGCATGTTTCTCGGCGTTCTTCTGGGCCAGAAGGTGCATAGTGGCGCGCGCGTCGATCTCTGCGCGTATCTTCTCGAGGGAGAAGTCGTCGTCGATGGTTTCATCGCGCGCGAGCTCCTCCTCGAGCGTGCGTTGGACGTCTGCGGGCGGCGCGGGGCGACGGACTGGGGAGGACTCCGGGTCGGCGAGGAAGAGCGGAACGTCGTTGACTGGGCGCTGTGGCGAGTCCATCATGGTGCAACGGCCAAGGAGTCGAGACGCGGTTTCGGTCGGAGCGTGAATCACCTTGCCGTCATGTCCGAGGATGATCTGAAGCCGAAAGTCAAGGATGGGCTTGACTACTGGGAGACGCAACCTGCCACGCTCGATGGCGTATTAGGAATGTGATATTCTTTTCTTATGCGCGCGTTCTAATGACTGGTTCAGGTGGCTTCGGCAACGGCGTGCGTGTCCTAGTGCACAGTCACGCGCCCGACGCTCACGACGCATAGACGCTGCCCTACGTCGATGCGCTCAGCTCTCGCCAGTTCCTCATGTCTCTCAGACCGGAGCTATGTCTCGTCCCTTCGGCCCTCAAACCCCTCGCCGCCCCTAAAACGCGCACCAAGCGCCGCACGCGCGCGCTCGACATCGGCGCCGGCATCGGGCGCGTGACACAGGACGTCCTCATCCACTTAGTCGACGAAGTCGTCCTCGTCGAGCCTGTGCCGAAATTCATCGCCCAGGCGCAGTCTCGAAGCCCGCTCTTCAAAGGCATCGCCGAGAAGCAGAAGGGCATACTATTCGTCAAGTCTACGCTGCAGGACTTCGACCCGCGCCAGCCGCCGGACGAAACGGACGCGAAGAAGGTTTTCGCGCATGCGGGCGCGTCGTTCAAGAAGGACGACGAGCCTGGGTACGATGTCGCTTGGATGCAGTGGTGTCTCGGCCATATGAGCGACAACGAGCTTGTCCAGTTGCTCAAAGCCACCAGGGCATCACTGCGCGAGGCAATTGAAGACGATCCGCGCACGGCAGGCCTCATTGTTGTCAAAGAGAACTGCTGCTCCGAGACGAGCGACGGGAAGCCAGTGACCGTGTGGTCCGAAGAGGACTCGTCAGTGACCCGGTGCGCGCGCTCACCGCTCGACACCAATGTGTGGCTTACCTGAACTCTGTAGGTCGAATCTCGCATGGATCAAGTGTTTTCACGATGCTGGGTTGACCGTACTTCGCAACGAGGTGCAAGGAGGATTCCCTGAGGGGCTCTACCCCGTCAGAATGTGCGTCTCTCTTGTTTTCCTAGTCGCACGATTCACCTAATGTAACGTTTTGCCCAGGTGGGCTTTGAGGTGACGCGATTAACGCATCTGCGGTCCATCCCACACGAATTGTAATGCTAACTTGATTGTCTTCCACAAGCTCAAATAGTGTGCAGACTTAATATAATTCTACTCCATTCATGTCGGACAGGACCGCTGGCAAGGCGGCGTTTTCACTTCACCGATGGTCAAACTCAGGTTCGCGCCGATCGTCGGACAGCAAGGAAGAAGTGAAAACCGTATATCAGCTGCAAAGGCGCGTGCGTGCACAACATGGTATCTTGGAGAAGTATGTATAGCGGCCGTAGAGACACAGTCTCAGCGCATTACTTAGCGGCATGCTCGACTCGCGCGAGCACGTGACATCATCAAACGTCATGAACGGGAACCGGAAACTTCAGACGCGTCTCCTTGCGCGCCCGACCGATGGAAAGGAATGAAAGGTTGCCGCTTCAGGCGTCATCCTCCTCGCAGTCTTCGTACGTCGCAGGGTCGCAGATGTCCGGGCGGGTGGAGAGCGCCTTGCCCTTGGCGAGGGGACCGCAGCAGACCTTGAAGAACTTGGTGTCGTGGTAGTTCTGCAAAGAGGGGTGAGATAGGTGCGAGAGCGGGTGAGACGATTCGACGTACGGCGCATTCGAGCGCGATGTAGCGGGCGTGGTATCTGCGAGGGGTCAGGGGACGCGACGTCTATGACGGCGGACGCACACGTCGTAGGACTAGGGCGCGTCAGAAGGAGTGAGACGTGAGCTAGAAGCGGCGTACCTCGAGATGCTTAGAGTCGTAGTAAGACGGGGCGGCGCGACTCTCGAGCAGGACGGCGTAGCGGTCGCTGGGGAGCGCGTTGACGCCAGACTGGGGCGCGAATACGGCGAGGACGAGGGCGACGAGGAAGGCGAGCAAGAAGGAGCGTACGGCGAACATGGCTGCGGGTTTGAGAGTTGAGAGAGTGGTTGGAGAGGGAGAGAGGTTGAAGCTGAAACGCGCTGAGTCTAAAATTTTAACTCTTCACGTTCCTTGACAGGACTCAGGGTCTTTCGCTCGGGGGCAAAATCCGGCCGATCTTCCGAGTGCGGTGCTTCCGAAGTCCGTCGCCGACCTTTGCTGCACGACCGTCATGAGTCCGTCTTGGTCGTTTCACCCACACGCCGCGCGCGCGCTGACGAACTCTAGGCTCACTTACAGAAAACCCATTCGCGTCGACAAATTCGCTGGACACGAATCCGTTCGACGACCCAACACCCACGCATTCCACATTCCCCACCAACGTCCCCGCCGGCACCGCCAATAGAGTGGAAGAGCTTGAGCGACGCGAGCGTGAGCTGGCCGCGAGAGAACAGGAGATCAATCGCAAGCAGGTGCGGCGTCCGTTTCGCGCGCTCGCGGCGTTGTGCGCTGACCCGAAACCCGCGCACAGGAACACCTCAGAAAGCACGGACGAAACAACTGGCCCTTCTGTGCGCGCTCGCTACACTCGTCGTCGTTCTTGTCGCGCTGAGACAGTCCGCTAGTCTTCCCGCTCATCTTCCATTCCATCAAGGACGAAATCCCAGAGGGCTCGCAAGCACTCGTCCTGCGCCTTTACCAGCTCTGGCTCGTCCTCCTCGGCACACTCATACTCAACCTCGTCTCGTGCATATTCATCCTCCTTGCCGGCTCTGATGATGGAGGCCGCGACCTTGGCGCGTCGATTACGTGCGTCCGCTTTACATTCTGCGTCTGGCACGGGCACAGAGCTGACTGCGGCGCGCAGGTATCTCCCATTCATAGGCATTCTCTCGTTCCTGCTGTGGTACCGGTGCGTGTGCATTTTGTCCTCGGCGCAGCGCCTCTGTGCGAGCCTGACCGTACGCAATGCGCAGTCCGATCTATAACGCGTACATGAAGGCACGTTTCTACTCCCTCTCCGGTGGCCGTCGCTGCGCATGCTGACCTCACGACTAGGAGCAAGCATTGTACTACTGTGCGTATGCACGTCCCTCGCCTTCACCACGCGCTGATAACCAGCTTGGGACGCAGACATCTACTTCGTGTTCTGTGGATTCCATCTCTTGTTCTCTGCGTACATGCTCATCGGCATCCCGAGGTGCGTTGTTGCAACGGGTCATACGATGCGGAAGATTTGACGAGGCTCCTCGCACAGCACGGGCTCGGCGGGGCTCATCAACACGATCTCGATGTACAACCGCGGTGCTCTCGTAGCCGGCATCTTGTGCACTGTCACCACTGTTGGATGGGCTCTCCAGGGGCTTGGTCAGGCGTTCTATTATCGGTCGGTGCGTCTTCCTTTTCCCGTCCGTGTGGTATTTCTGCACTCGCGTTGACCGATATGGTGTCGCTAGATATGGAGCCACCACAACCAGCAAGGCCACTCGTTCAGCAAGGCGAAAGGAGAACTCGCGGAGCACGGCGCCAAGGCGTACTTCACGCGCGGATGAACGCTGTAGATGGAAGGAGAAATCTTGGCTTTGGATTGTTCCTCGTTCCGCCTTTCCACTCCGTTTTCTAACCGAAGTCGCGTCAAGTAGTTGTAGCGTATATACGGGCGTATATGTAGTATGTTTTTGTCTGCTAGTACGCGCAATGGACCCTTATTTCGTTCAGCTGTGCGAGCCGTAACAAGCACGGGATTCTCCAGCAAAACAATCTGATTGAAACACCGCGACCATCCCGTGTTCTCGGACTCGGACGCGCCACAAGCAAACCTCAACCACTGCACCTGAGGATGTCTACGGCCCCGACATCGCGCGTGCAGAGCCCACGGCCGTGGAGCCCGCGGCCCGAGACGCCAGAGCCGGGCGTGCAGCAGGGCCGCCGTAATGCGTCGACCGGCGGCGCGCAGTTGCTCGACGCGGAGGGCAACATGTCTGAGCAGGTGCGCATCCTTGTTCTCTCGCAACACCTCACCGCTCATATATATACACCCGCGTAGTTCGAGGCGTGCCTGGCACACATCTTCAGCAAGTATTGCACGCCGCCGCCTGGCGCGACGGGTGGCCGACTCGCTGAGGACGCGGTGATGGACGGCGCGGCGCTCGATAAGTGGGCGTGCGATACGAACGGAGCGCCGTTTGGCCAGGAGACGAAGGATGAGATGAGGGAATATCTCGATGTGAATGAGCGGGGCGACTTGACGTGCGTTCGCCTTCTCTGGTTGCTCGTCACTGACAGGACATGCAGCTACAAAGGATTCATTCAGATTTACGCGCTTCAGACGGAGAATGACGAAGGTGCGTTCTTTTGAGCGCAAGTACGCTCGTGCTGATTCGTACTCGCAGAGGAAACATGGCGGGATCTGGTCCGTGTAGACGGCGCGCAGTACGCGTACGGTTAGCTGACGATGTGCGTAGTCGAGCCACGGATTCGATCGCAACCTGCAGCTTGTGCCCGTACGGCGAGAAGATACGGAGGTCGACGAGGGCGAGCCCGTACCGTACGTCGTCTGTTCTTATACGTTCTTCACTAGCTCACGTGCAAATGACTGTAGGATGAGCCTGTTACGAGGTTTGGGTCTGGGCGGCAGCCGCGTCGATTCGCGCGAAAGCGTGGCATAGGACACCCTACGGCCCATCCTCCCGCGACGACTCCTGGACGGCCCACTCACGCCATACCCGCACCCGCAGCCATAACGACACGACGACACCACCACCAATTGTCACCACCATATAAAGGCGCCGCACGTCGCCTTATATCGCTATGTGTTTATCGCATCTGTTCCCTCGCCTCTTCTCGTCCTTTTGCTATCCTGTCTCTCGTCATTTGGGAATTTATATTACAGGCTCTCCTGTTACCGGGCTTGGCTTTGGGTGCGTGAGCTTCCAGATCTCGAGGTCGTCCCAGTCGCCGCGCTCGAGCGCCTCTGGCGTCATGCCCCCTTTTCTGAGCGCCTGCACGAGCTTTTTGTGCGGCACGCGCGCGAGGACGAAGTGCCAGCCGTCTCGCGCCTCCGCGAGCGCTGCGTCGACGAGCGCAGGGTCGCGGCGTTCGATACAGAGGTACGATGTCGCGCGGGAAGGGGAGGATAGCGCGTGCATTGTGCGTAGGAGCGGTGTGACGAGGTCGGGGCTGTACAGCGTGTCTGCGGTGAAGACGAGCGAGGGCGAGCGATGTTCTGCAGGGAGGGAAGACAGACAGTCTGCCTGGCACCAGTCCAGCTCGGATGAAGAGACTGTGCTTCCAGGTGGGAGGTTGACGCGGTTTGAGGAGATGTTGTACGCGAGAACCGCGTTGTGAATGAGCGCTGTATCTGTCGCGAGCACGGAATAGCCGAGAGATGCCACCGCGAGACTTCAGTAGAGTAAGTTTCTTACTCACGATGGCACGCGCAGAACGCACGCAGTGAGACCCACGCCGCTGCCGAGCTCCACGGCGGACGTGCCAGGGTGTGGATTGAGTGCGAGACCGTATTTGAAGTACAATGCGAGGGCCTGACCGCCGAGCCAGAGAGTTGTCCCGTTTGCTACGCCATTATCAGACTGCTTGAGAACGAAATGGCAGGAGTTAAAGCGGGTCTGAAGCTGGTTGAGGTGCTTTGTTTCGAAGGCTGGCAGCATATTCTGAGTGAACCAGGCGAATTGCCGTCGACTTGTACTCTGCTTCACTTCAGCCTCGCGACGTCCGAGTCGACTCGCCCCGCGCGCCCATGAAGGCGCTCTTCTCGCGCTTCAACCGCTCCTCGCCGCGCGAAAGGGAGATCGCGTCCCTGCCCGCGCTCCCGGAGTGGCCTCCAAAGCCCAAGGGCCAAAACAACGGCTCCCCGTCGCCCAGGACAACAAAGCCCCTCCCAGACCTCAACCTGCGCTCGCTGCCGCCCATCACGCTCGAGGACGGCCAGATATCTCCAGTGAAGGCTGCCCAGGCCTTGTTCGACAAAGCGAACGGCAACGGGAACGGTAATGGCACCACCCATTCAACCGTCACCACGGCCAGCACAGTCACCGCACCGCCCGACGTCCAGAAAAAGGTCGCGTTCATATCGCCTCCGCCGTCGGCCTCGGCGCTCACGGGAGGGCCGTCGTCGCCGTCGACGGAGCCGCGGACGAGCACGAGCAGAAAACCGGGCCCGCTCGACACGCCGCCGCTCAAGTCGTCCAAGGGCGCGCATGGCGAGCCGCGCGGCTCGACGTCATCGCAGGGGCCGGCGACTTCCAAGGTCTCGCTGGCGACTAGCGCCCGCGGCCACCCGGCCTCGTTGCGGCCTGCAACTTCCTCGCCCTATCACTCCACGCGCACCTTCCACAACGAGGCTGCCTCACTCCGCTCTGGCTCTCCCTTCTCGCAGACATCGACCCGCACGGCTGTCATGCCGCCCGCGTCCTGGTCAGAGCTCGCGGAGGACGATCTCGTCTCTAATCTCGGCCAGCGCGAACGAACCCGCCAGGAAGTCCTGTGGGAGATCGTCGCCAGCGAGGAACGGTGCGCGAGAGTCACGCGCGCAGATTGTCGTGTGCTCATTTCCGGTCTTGCAGGTACATCCAGGACCTCGCGAAGCTTAGAGAACTCTTCATCGAGCCGCTGCTCCATCCGTACAACGCAGCCTCGCCCACGCTCGGCCCATCGCCCGACCCAGATGACTACTTCCACCGCGAAGCAACGCCCGCGGAATCGATAGAGCATCTGCCTATTGCCTTGCGGTTTTTGTCTCCCCGAAGCGCCAGCGGCGCAACTGACCCCGCTTCCTTACAACCTCCTTCGACACCGCCAGGCCCGCACCCACTCCGCACCGAGACGCCCGTCATTCCGCCGGCTGACGGCGAGTCGCTTGACACCGAGGAAGACGAGGCAACTGCCCGCGTCGAGGCCGCGAAGCATAACCACCCGCGCTCCCCGTACGGTACAGCTGCGCGCGCAGCGCAACAACGCAAGAAGCTCTCGGTCCCGTTCCCAACCCGCTCGCACGCGTCGCTCCCGCCGCCGCCACGTAATCAGCCCGGCATTGGGTTAGGCCTCGGTGCGAGCACCGCGTCGCTCGGGCGCCAGAACGCCGCGGACAAGCGGCTGTTGAGCGACCCCGCGCGGCAGGCAGCCACAGGTTCGCCTGCTAGTCGTGTGCTGCGCAAGCTCCACAAGCGCATCGGCGGGCAAGTCGTTGACACCGCAAATGGGGGCATACCGCCGCACCTACTTCCGGAAGACTTACGGCGAGTCCTTGAGGTGCTTGAGGCAGGCATTATCCCCGGTCACCAAATTCTCAGCGAGGGTTTGCGTAAGCGGTATGAGGAGCAGTACCCGCTCGTACGCTCACTGGCCGACGTCTTCGTATCCAACGTGAGTGAAATGAAATCACACCCTGCGCGTCGTTGTCTAAATTTTCTCGCCCTTCCATCCCTTGGTTCCCTCTACCTAATAGTCGCACATCTTGCACGAGTACGCTACGTACGTGCTGCACCTAGAGCGCGCACTGGAGCAGGTTGACGATGCGCTGTCGAATGCCATGATGAAGCGGCCGAAGAAGCAAGATGCGGCGGATTGGGCCAAGTTCTGCAAATTCTTGCAGGTGCGCATCATCATCCTCGTTCTATATTCAAGCAAACAGCTGACATGTGTTCACGATGACAGACGCTGGAAGACGAGGCTGCAGCACGAAGCGAAACTGGCTTGGCCATCTCGCTCTCCAAACCCTTCCAACGGTTACTCAAGTACCCGCTCCTATTCCAGAACCTCCTCTTCCACACAGACCCGTCGACCTTCGAGTATGAGAGCACTCTACTCATGGTTTCTGAAGTCGAGACGATCGTCCGTTCTATCGAGGACGAGAAGATCCAGAAGGAGGAGCGGGACAAGACACGAGACATCTTCGCGCGCATCGACGGCCTGGAGAAGGTCAAGGTGAGCTCATGTGGTGTCGGACGTGAATAGTGTGGAGGCTTACATGGCTGCGCAGATGCTTGCCTTGCCGAAGCCTTCTCGTTTACTTGTCGAGGAACGACAGGCGACGCCAGATGCCAGCGTTGAGGGCACTAGGTCAGCGCCATCATCTCCGCCGACGTCGACTCGCGCAGGCGTCAAGCCTAAGTCGTCCTTCAAACGCTTCAGCGACGTCCTTCAACCGGGCAACAGCTCGGGCATTGGCGGCAAGAAGGATCAATGGCTCGTGGTCTTTAATGACGTTATCCTCCGGTGTCAGCGAACGGGCACGACTACATTACCTATTGCATCTGCGACATCGACGACGTCGTCAAGGACAAACTCGATGCCAGAACTGCAGGCGAAGCAGAAATTCTCGACCAACGGCCGCCGCGCATCGCAGGGCAAGCCGCGGAATCTGTACAAGTTTCTCAAGGTAAGTGCGCATGACCGTTGAGCTGTACGTGCTGAACCTTGAACCAGATTGAAACTTGGGACATTGGCGAGGTGGCAAAGCCTCGTGAAGGTATCATCCACATGGCGGATATCACACGGACTCGCGCGTTGTCCAACGCTGGCCCAGGGGACGTCCCGCAGTTGCCTGAGGAGGACGAGGATGAGGAGGACGGAGGCGCCGAATCTGACGAATCAGACCGGAAGAGCAAGATGAGCTTCTCGTACTGGGGTGCTGACCGTGTTACCCTCACAACGCCTCGTCCTAAACCCGGCGTATCTGCACGTGGCGGTCGTGGCGGGTTGTCGACGACTGGTACGGGCGTTGGTCGCCGGGCTCAGATCCCGTCGTCATACACGAATCGCGAGTCGTCGGCGAATGCAAAGTTCGGTACACGGCTCGTCAACTCTCCCGACTCGGCAGCTTCGGGCCCGCGACCGGCTAGTAGGAGACAGCAAGCGACGGGCACCAGCGCCTCATCAAGGCGGACTCCCGTTCCAAGCGCAAGTGACGATGGCGATGAGCGGACGACGATGCGGTCGACCAAGACACCCATTCAACGTCCCGCTTGGAGTGGCAGTACGCGAATCACTACTGCTGCTCCCAACCCCTCACCCGCGAAGACTCGCGCACGAACACCATCAACGAGCGCAGCAACGCCTCCACGCCTGCAAAGCAAACCGTCGACCGCCGCGTCTGAAGACTCGGGAATCGGCCTCTACAGACAACTCGTCGCCCAAGATCCCAGTTTAGGCTCCAAATCCACCTAACATCCATTTCCCTCTCACTCCCACCTGCGCTATGTGTATATATATGCCACCATCGTGTTTTTTGCTATGTGGACCCCCTCGACGTAGAACCGGGGCCGGAGTTTGCTGTCGTCCGTCGTATATTGGCATGCACTTTTCCTATTCATCTCTCCATATCTCCGTTGTGCCCTTTCTCTCGGTCATGCACGCATTAGTACTTAGTAGATACCACACCCACTCTCCCTTGCCCCGTATCTCTCCCCCACTCGCACCCGCGCTCTTTGTCTCCGTCTCCCTAGTGTCTTCCTCCACCCGCTCATTCCCACCTCTCCTTGCCGTCTCTCCTGTCTCCGGTTACTCGCATCCATGCCAACCGTCATCGTCTCCTTTGCGTCCTCTTACTTGCGTGGCTGATGGATTATCTCGCACTCTCATTCTCCGCCTTATTTCTTTCTCATCCGTCCTCTCTGTAGATCTTGCCTAACGACAAATTCAACGAACTCGGTCACGCCTCTTCGCCCTCTACAGCTCCATAAGCCGAGTTGTGGTACTTGACGCTCCGTCCACTCGGGTCGCTGTCGCAGCCCCAGTCTTTGCGCGGAATCCACCTGCTCGCGGTCGTCAGGAGTGCAAATAACTCGTCACCTCTGGAATCGTACCTGACTGCCGTACTTGCCGCGGCTTCGGTAGGGAAATGTCCTGGTTGCGCTGTGAGCCTTGTTTCACTCGGTTGCGAAGCAATTACCTTCGAAGACTTCACGAATGTAGAACGCTTCTTTCGTATCTGGTGTGTCGATAGGCCATCTCTGCGCGCGATGGGCGAAGTCTTCATCGGAGACCGCGGAAGCAGCAAATTCCTTCATTCTGTGAGGGAGTCAAGACTCGTACCGTACGCGACGCCAGTGAACGCTACGTACCCGTCAATCCAGGAGTAGCCAACGCCGTCAGAGAATTGCTCCTTTTGACGCCACAGGATCGACTTGGGGAGGTAAGGCTGGGAGTGACGAGATCCTTTCAATGCCTAGCGTTTGAGACTGAAGTAGTTGCAAGTACCTTGCCGTCCGGAGCGCAGTCGAAAGCTTTTCGGAGGATATACTGCAAGGCGTCAGAACGACGTACGTACCGATGAGACTAGCCCGCACCTTTTCAATTATGGGACGTCCGTCTTCGTCGAGCTCCTGCGCTGCCCCCTTGCCGAACATCTTCTCCTTCGCGTCGATGTTCAGAGCAACCTCTAAGAACGCCTTATCCAGGAATGGCACACGTGCTTCTAAACCCCACGCCATCGTCGACCTGCCCGCAAATTCAGTGTGCGGCTCACGGAGACGATACGGACGTACTTGTTGGCTCTCAAGCAATCGCTGGTATGGAGGTTCTTTACGCGTTGTATGCACTCCTGATGGAACGCCTCGGCGTCCGGTGCAGCATGGAAGTAGAGGTAACCTATGTGTGGGTTAGTGCGCTGGGCAGAACACTGTACGTCAACATGCCTCCAAAGATCTCGTCGCTGCCCTCTCCACTGAGAACCATTTTGACGCCCATGGCCTTGATTTTACGGCTGAGTAGGTACATGGGAGTGCTTGCGCGGCAAGTTGTCACGTCGTAGGTCTCCAAATGGTAGATGACATCCGAAAGCGCGTCGAGACCTTCTTGCACGGTGAACGTGTATTCGTGATGCACAGTCCCAAGGTAGGCGGCCGCTTTGCGGGCCGCAAGGAGGTCAGGCGAGTTCTCCAGACCGACCGAGAACGAATGCAGCTGGGGCCACGACAGAGTGGGCGCTGTAAAGTCCAGTGAGGCGATAGATACAACACCCATGCCAGCACATACTGTCGATGAGAACTCCCGGCGGCGTCATGAGTCCGGTTTCAGCGGCCATACGTTTGCGAGCCTCCAATTGCGCGTTGGCGGCCTTGTCTGTCTCGCGGGCGGCGATCGCTGCTATCAAGCTGCTATCGAGTCCACCGCTGAGGAGGACACCGTAAGGGACCTCGCTCATAAGGCGTTTGCGGACAGCGGCTTCAAGGGTCTCACGGAGGAGCGTCAAATCGACCTTGTTGGTCGGACGAGCTCGACCGCCCTCGAGGTCTGTATGCCACCAGGTCGGCTTGAAATAACGCGTCGTCTGGCCAGTTGCGCTGTCGAAGACATGGCCAGGAGGAAAGGAGATGATCTTGTCGCACTCGTCGACGAGCGCCTTGAGTTCTGAGGCGAAGTAGACGCGCGACGGGTCGGAAGACTTCCAGCCCTGGTAAAGCGTCGTGATTCCGATAGGGTCGCGAGCAGCGATGATACGTGGCGGCTGCACCGACTCATCAAGCAGCACGAACGAGAACATTCCATCCAGCATGTTGCATACGTCTGTGCCAACATCGCGGTACTGTAGACGAGGTCAAATCGCGGTCGCGTGCGACGCAGCGGACGGACCAAATGTAAGATGACCTCGCAGTCTGAGTGCGTCTTGAACTTTGGGTTGCCAGACACTGTCTTGCGCAGAGCCAGGTGGTTGTATATCTCGCCGTTGACAGCGAGAATGATCTTGCGGTCCTCGCTCGTTAACGGTTGCGCACCAGAATCTTCGCGTCGAGCAGCGCGTTTAGCAGATGCCACAGGAGTCGCGCAATACGCGCACCAACTCCAACGATGGCGAGTCGCTCGTGGCACAGGATAGTCTCCTTTCCCATGAACACGCCAGACCAGTCCGGTCCACGATGGCGCAGACATTTCGAGAGCGCAAGGGCGCGTGCGCGAAAGGCAGTGGGCTGCTGTAGTCCATGGATGGCGAGGATGCCGCACATGGTTTTCTATGGTCAAGACGAACGGTGCTGGCGAAGGTACGGGGAAAATGCCAGCGGTGCAACGGACCAAGTGACTCGACTGTCGAGACAACAGCCAGCCACTTTCCAGGTCGGCCCAGGTGGCCGAAGAGATAATCAATGTCGCGCCTAATTCGGACAATCATAATCGCAACGACGTGATTGGGCAACAGAGAAAAGTACAGGTGGTTTCAATTCATTCGTGGACTACGACAGGACAAGTGACGACAATACTCAGCCGTCGAGATGCTCATGCTCAGGGTCGCCCCTGTACCTGCCTCCTTGGATCTCGGTCGAGGCGATGATCGCGTCAATCTCCTTGATCTCCTCGGGAGTGAGCTCGACGTCGCCGGCTGCAGCGTTCTCAAGAGTGCGCTTGACGTGCCTTCGACCCAATAGTCAGCAGCTGTATCCAGCTTACAATAAGAGGACATACGATGAGCCCGGGATGGGGATAACGTGGGATCCGCGCGATACCACCCACGCAAGGGAGAGCTGCCCGGGAGTGATCCCCTTCTTCTCCGCGATCTTGGAGAGCTTCTCAACAATGGCCCAATTGGCCTTCAATGCCTGGAGAATAAGGAGTGCGTATTAGACTTAACTCGGGTAAGAAAAACTGTCGTGCAGCGTACGTCTTCTTGGAAGCGGGAGAAATGACGTCTCAGGTCTCCTTCTTCAAAGTCGGTGGGCTTCTTGATTGCACCAGTCAAGAAACCGCGTCCCAGAGGCCTGCGATTTATGAGCTCACGGCCGATTGGACAGTGAGCGAACGTACGAGTAGGCCGCGATGGCGACACCGAGCTCCTTCGCCAGAGCAATGACTGTAGCACATTAGCTACCAGAACGTGTAACTTGACCACAGTACCGTACCTTCTTTGTTGTTGTCGTAATAAGTCCACGGAGATACCTCAATCTCAACGACGGAGACGGGGTAGATCTTCGTGACGGATTGGTATTCTCCCTCCAAACCGATGTGGAAATCACATACCTTGTGCGCGCGACGAAGAGTGTCGGCAGAGATTTCTGAAAGCCCAATGTGGTCGAACTTGCCCTCCTTGACGAGCTGTACGAGAGTCTTCATCGTGTCCTGATGAGAGTCAACTTGAAATATTCAGTAAGAGTGGGAGAGAGAGTTGTACCTCAACTGAGACCTTCTTGTCAATGCGGGCAGGCTCAAAACTGAGAGGGGGGCAACGTTAGACGACGAAGTGGTCTACTAGTCGAGATCATATCTCACAGATCGAGCTTCTTGCCGCGCAGCTTAGCGATGATGTTGTCGACACTACGACGAATACCCTCCTCTCTGTAAGTCCAGAAATGTTAATTGCATGAAGAATATAGGGGAAGCGTGTGGAAAACGTACGAGCAGTCCGGTGCGGGTCCAGGACCGACCGCACCCTTGACGCTTATGAACACCTGCAGCCGACTTGTGAGCATAGATCAACCGTTTTGTAGAAAGCGCTGACCTTCTCGCGGTGCTCTGGGTACTTATCAAAGTAACGCGCGACGAGGTCGAGGTTGGCGGTGATGTTGGGAGGCATGCCGTAGAATTCACCTGAACAGACAACGGGTCATCGTCAGTAGACTTGTCGAAGGAAAGCTGAAGATAGGTACGCACCGCTGTTGAAGAACGCCTTGGCACCAGGGGGAAGAGCGTCGATCGTCGCCTTCATCGACTCGAAGCACTGCTCGTCCGGGACGGGCGTGGGCTTCCATGTCATATGCATAAGCCCATGTCCTATGGTGGGCGTGACGATGTCGCGAGCGGTGCCGCCGAAGTGGGTAGTCTTGACCATAGCGTCGTTAGGTTTCAAGGGTGGATGTGTGGGGAAAGTTATGCAAGATCTAATCGCGGGCCACGCGCATTTATAGTGTGCTGACAAGCGGCGGGTATGACGCAACGGTCATTACGAACTTAATGCGGATCCGAGTGACCTCGCAGAAATCGCCTGCCAGATCGTGCCGGGCGTGTAGTGTCTTCAGACGTCACATTGAGCGCGAATAGTGTCACGTAACTCGTATTACGTCGAGGAAGCGATATCGCCTCATAGCTCGCTCTGAAGCAAACGAAACGGCTTGGAATGCAATCCGAAATCGCAGACACGAGATCCCGCGCGCTCATATCTACGAGATGGCTGCAAGGTGCCTTGATTGTAGGGATGGAAAGCAGGAAGGGATGCCGAAGTGCATTAGTCAGACACGCGTAAAAACGCGTCCCATCAAACCCCGACCGACATCGCATTGCCTTAGCAAGGCCGCAGGACGAAGTCCGAGCCTATCCGTAGGTAAACGTCGGGTGAGATCTTGCAGCATCACTAAGCTGTATACAGCATAGCCTCTTTACCATAAGGGCAGTCCGGGGAGACGATCTCACATCATCTGAAGGAACCGTGTACACAGTGACCTAATCTACAGTATGGAATGGTAAGTAAACAGTATATTTCATACACACACTCTGCCGCGGCTACCCTTCCACCATGGCGGACGGGTCCACCGGCGCAGTTTCCGCCTTGATTAACACCTTCGCCGCATCCATGCTGCGTCGTGCGTACAGGTTGGGGTGTGTCACGCTCTCCCCTCCGCCCAGACCCTCTCCCTTCCGTATGTTGTGTGTAATTTCGTACACGCGCGTGCACGCGACGTGGTAATGTCCATCCTTCACGTACTTGTTGATCTCGGGCAACGCGGAAGAGTTCATGCCGCACGAGCCGTACTTCGTCAGAAGCGCTGTGTCGAGGTTTTCGATGGAGAAATGTTTGAACGGACACCCATGCGACTCTTGTGCGCTTGGTTGCTGGCTCGTGATGATTCGTGCGCAGCTGTCGAGAGGAAAATTGTCAGTCTCTGGACTTCACAACCTCGAAGAGCTGGAAGGCACTCTTACTTCATCGGCGGGTAGTCAGCACGCTTGCCTTCCTGGCCGTACGAATGGCGGATGTTGTATTTGTACTCCTTGTTGAAGTCATCGTCTTTGACCTTCCCCCCACGATACGACTTGCGCCAGAAGACAATGGCCTCGTCTAGAGTCAGGCCGAATCCCTGAGCGTAGAGTAAGAGTCTGCGACAGCATCGTTCAGCGCATACCCTTACCTTCAGGAAGAGCGTGTACTGCAGACGTCCAGCGTGCTTCAAGTGCTTATCCTTGCGCAGATTGTCGTGTAAGTTGCGCATGCATAGAGGGAAGTGTTTCCGCGAGAGGTCCTCAATCATGTCAGCTGTGATGGTTACGCCGTCGCCTTCCGTGACTGCGAAGGAGCTGTCCATCGGTATACCAGCCAACAGACCATCTGCTAGATGACCGAGAATAGGCAAGATGCGGTCATCCTCGTCCAATCGAGGCAACGCCTTCGCTGTGCGCTATCAGCAGACTTCTTTAGTGAATCATTCATAGGCGCACGAAGAGGCACATACGTCGAGGTTTGATTCGATCCGCTCTTGGAACTCCTGCAGAACAATGCTTTCCTGCTCCGTCGCCGGCACATACGCTTTGCCTAGGCGAAGCAGAACTTTGCGCTGGGCCACGAGGTCTGGTACGCTTGTCCAGTTCACCTTGCCAAAGAGCCAATTAGATCCACAACACGCAAGGTACACGTGCAGTTACCTTGTAGTACGCAGGTGGACTTCCGTTTTCTGGCCATGGCAGCCTTGGGTGCACGGCGATGAGCTCGCTCTTGAGCGACTGCAACTCGCCGTTGGAGGCCTGCATTCGGATGAGCATACTTCAACACCATGTAAGGGTTGAACGCGCGCACCTTCTCCCACGCGAACTTCTTGCTTTCCAAAAACTGGTTGACCTCGTTCTGGTCCGCGAGCTCGTATCGTATACGAAACAGCATCGTCTCCGATTTGACGAACCGGCGCCGCAGCTCCTCGCTGCACGACCGCACGCTCAGTATAGACTCGGACAGGTCTGGCGCGTAAGGGAACGCGACGCACGAGCGACAGAATGCAAGTCGTAAGACAAAATGGCCGAGGTGGTCCCGCTTTCGTTGTGCGTCGACGTCAACGAGCTTGGACGCAGTGTTGGCATCGAGCGGCAGGAACTTTCTGCACTGCGCGTCGATGACGGTCTTCATATCCTCTGGCGACCTGTTTCGCGCGAGACAAGACTCTATCTCGGAGAGTATGCGGAGGCGGTCAATGGCGCACGACTCGAACTCATCGAGCGTGATATTGTAGCGCGGTGGTTCGTCGTAGCTGGTGCGTCGCTTTAGCCTGCGACGAGCGAAGGACGCGGTATGCGCACAAGTTCAGACGGTGCTGGTACGTGAGGTGCGCGTACGGGGACGCCGCGGCGGATGCTGCTGCCCTCTTCTCGCGGCTGATCATCGTGGCAAGAGCAGAGACGCGACTAATCGCGCTTTCAAGCGGCGACTTCCGCCTACGCGTTGCTCCGCTCGATTCTCGAATCACACCAGCAAGTTCGTCAAAAAGCGTTCAACTTGTTCAAATCCTACACTACGCGGAAGGCACAGCGCGGCAGGCCATATCGAGAAACATACTAAAACCTAAAGCAAGCTTCGGACCGACCGAGCATAGTGTTATAGCAGAAAAAAAGCATAAATGTGCCAAGAAACCGCTCAAGCCGCGCCCTGGAACTCGTTGAGGACGACGATGGCCTCGTTGACCTTGCCGTCAAGGGCGGTCGGGTCCTCGAGGAGGGCAAGGAGGGCGGGGTTGTCCATCTCGAGGAGCATACCAGTGATCTTGCCGGCGAGGTCCGCGTGAGTGCTGCAATACAAGACTTTAGTTTGGATCATCATAGCTGAACAGGAGGGACGCACGCATAGATCTTCATGTAGATCATCTCACCGATGACCTGCTTCTGGTCCATGGGCGACGCAGCGGCAATGGCAGCAGCCTGCGCGGGGTCGAGGCCACCCTTGCGAGGAGCGGGAGGAGCAGCTGCGGCCGCGGCAGGAGCAGCAGGAGCGCGAGCAGGAGCGCCGTTGGCAGCAGGAGGACGAGCTGCGGCAGGAGCAGCAGGAACACCGCCAGTAGGAGGACGAGCGGCACCGTTAGGCGGAGGAGGGCCAGCACGAGCGCCCTCCGGAGCGCCGGTAGGACGCCCACCAGGAACCGGCGGGCGAGGTCCACCGCGTCCGTATGCAGCGGGGACAGCGCCGAAAGCCTGAGGCGGCGGGCCGCCGAACGGCGCAGGGATGGGCATGCCACCGATCTGCTGGCCGTTGGGAGGGTAGCGAGGACGAGGCGGGAAGCCAGGCTGAGGATAGCCCATGACACCACGGCCGGCGGGGCCAGGGTAGCCCGGACCAGGAGGGTAGTACATGGGGCCGTTCATGAAGCCAGGACCACCCATCTGAGCAGCCTGCTGCATGCGGATCTGGTTGCGCTGCGCGATCTGGGTTTCAAGCTGCTGGCGGCGCACCTCACGCCTCTGAGCGAGAGAGACGTAGAGAGGCTTGGTGCCGATCATCTTGTTGTTCATCTCGGAGACGGCCTTGGTGGCCTCATCCGGCGACGAAAAGCAGACGAAGCCGAAGCCCTTGGAGGAGCCCTTCTCGTCGCGCATGACCTTGCAGCTGGTGATGTTGCCGAAAGGCTCGAACTCGGCGCGGAGCTTGTCATCGTCAATGTCGTCCTCGAGGTTCTTGATGTAGAGGTTGACGCCCTGGTACTTGGACATCTTCTCCTGCTTCGCCGCCTCGTACGACTTGCGCAGTTCGTCCTCGCGCTCTGACTTCTTCTGAGCACGGGAGACGTAGAGGCGCCTGCCGTTGTGCTCCGATTCGTGAAGGGCGTCGACAGCCGCTTGAGCCTGCTCGTGAGCCTCGTAGTTGATGAAACCGAATCCGCGGCTCTTTCCCTCCTCGTCGGTCTGGAGCGCGGCAGAGGTAATCGTGCCGTATCTACCGAAAAGCTCCTCGAACTCCTGAGTAGAAACCTCGGGGTCGAGGTTCTTGACGTAGATGTTGGTGAACTGGGCCTTCATTTCGTCGATCTTGGACTGGCGCTCCTGTATACCGAGTAAGCACTTTAGAGGTCAAAGTTTGGCAGAGCGCTGCGCACCTTGCGGGGAATGTGGTGACCCACGAACACCTTCTTGTCGTTCAGAAGCATGCCGTTGACAGACTTGATGGCACTATCGGCGGCCTCGGCAGTCTCGTAGTGCACGAAACCGTATCCCTTGGAGTTGCCATGCTCGTCCGTGGCGACCTTGCACGAGAGGACGTTGCCGAAGGCTGCGAACGTGTCGTGCAGAGCCTGCAATTGTTCTTGATTAATTGTGCTCCACGACAATAGTGAGGAGAAAGGACCTTGTTATCAATCTGCTCGTCCAAGTTCTTAATGAAAATGTTGCCCGCCCCCGTCTTGCGCAGCGCGGGGTCGCGCTGGGACCACATGATGCGGCTGTGGCATGGTCAAAGTCTGTCTCACGCTCGCGGACGCAGATCGGAGCACGAACCAGGCACGGTTTTTGATAAGGGAATAGTTGAGCTGGTCCAACGCGCGCTCGCCTGTGCGAAGGAAGTGTCAGAACACAAGAAAAACGGACTCGACACGTGGTAGTGACGCACCGTCGGCAGCGTTGAGATAGTTAACATAAGCATAGCCGAGCGAGCGACGAGTGACCGCATCACGGCACACGCGAATGCTGGAGGTCGTGTAAGCGGGGTGGAGGACGCGGACTAGGACGAAGATGCAAACCTGGCGACGGGGCCGATCATGTTGAAAATCTCGAAGAGCATGGCCTCGGTGACGGTGGGGTCGAGCTCGCCGACATAGAGCGAGGCGGACGGGGGCTGAGCCTGGGCAGCTGCGGCCGGGATGGGGGCCGGGTACGAGGCGGGCGCGGGGGCTGCGGGCTGCTCGACATTGGGGGCAGCTGCGTCCTGGGCGGGCGCTGTGGCTGTTTCTGCGGACATTTTGATGTAGTTGGGTTTTTGTTGTATATGGAGGGTCGGTCTCGTTACTGCTTTGGTTGGAAGTAGTTTTCGAGTTGGAGAACAAGTTGACTGGGTTTTCTGGGTTTTCTGGGACTAAGTGACAACGGGGACGAGCGGGATGGTGGTTCGTGACGAAGAGGCCAGTACGGCGTTCCCCGGTGTTTTATCTCCGGATTCGGATTCAAACCGCGCCGCAGAGCTTCCGCGTTCTCCTCCTGAACTATGACCGCGCGCCGAAATTCGATAGAGGTCTTTGACGCCAAGCACGCCGTCGACCTCGCGACCGCGCAGACCTACTCGGAGAATGTCTTCTTCTTCGTTCCCAACATCATAGGTCTGTTCGTCTGACCTCTGTGTAGTTTGCGCTCACCGTTCTCGGCAGGCTACACGCGCATAGTCACGGCCGCGGCGGCCCTGCATTTCATGACCTACCATCCAAAGTACTGCACAGTGCTCTATTGCGTATCCTGCCTCCTCGACGCCGTAGACGGCCATGCAGCCCGCGCACTCGGCCAGACTTCCAAGTTCGGCGCCGTCCTCGACATGGTCACGGATCGGTCAGCACCCCATCTCGCGGTTCCCGTCTCCCTCCTCACTCTCGCAGCTGCACAACGTCGGGTCTCTTGGTCTATCTCGCCTCGGCTTACCCAACCAAGGCACTCCTCTTCCAGTTCCTGATCGCACTCGACTTCAGCAGCCATTACATGCACATGTACAGGTCAGCACCCCACCTCCACCCACCTCGGCCGCCGCTCACGCGCGTCCACCGGCATTAGCTCGCTCGTTACCGGCGCCCGCAGTCACAAAGTCGTCACGAGCGATGTCAGCCGCATTCTCTGGCTGTACTATAACGACTCAGTGCGTCCAGCGCACATATCCCGCGCCCGCGAGTCTAATGCGTCCCGTTTCAGCGAACACTCTTTGCCGTGTGCGCAGGGAACGAGCTCTGCTATGTCGCGCTCTACCTCATGAAATGGGATCACACGCCTCTCGCGACCTACGTCGGCGCCGCACTTTCCCACCAACCCTCCAACATTGTCGAATGCGTCTGGCAATTGATCTTGACCTGCACGATTGCCGAAGTGCTCTTATACGTTACTCTCCCCGTATGCATCCTCAAGAACATCATCAATGTCGTACAACTATGGAAAGCCAGGTCCGTCCGCGCCGGTCGCGTCTCCTTATCCTTATCATTCCTTCTAAAACCCAAACGCTTCTCAGCAAAATCCTCGTCGGCGTGGACCTTGCGGAACGAGCTCAGAAGCGCAGACTCGAGCAGCGTGCTGCGCAGACCAAGTCCAACTAGACCCGGCCCCTGCGCATACGCGTCAGCGTGCCGCCGCGTTTCCATCCACCCACGCCATTGCCAAGCCCGTAATGTTCTCGCGTAGCGTATTAATGATAGACAATTGGAGAGGCTAGGATTATTGCTTTGCATTCGTGTCAGTGTATGTGCATCCACAGTCTCTAGATCCGTGGACTCTCCGACGGTGGCTGCTGCGCACTCTGCTGCTGCTGCTGCTCGGGCAAGAACCCGAAGCTGCCACCCCACATCCGCTTCTTCGCTCGCCCGTTCTCGCCAAACTCTTCGTTCCACTTGCGCAGCTCCGCGAGCGTGCCCATCGCCTCCGACGCGCTCGGCGTGATCTCTCGCAGGGCCTTTGCAAAGTGTCGTGCGCCAAGCCGGCGCGGTTTCACCTCCACCTCTACCTCCGCCTTCGCCGCAGCAGCTTGCTCGCCGCCGTCCACCGCAGCAGTTACTGGTTCCGCAGCAGCAGTCTGCTCTTGTTCCGGGGAGGACGCAACAGTGACAGGGACGGCCGCGTCTGCCTCTGGGGAGGACGTGACGTTGGCATCCGATGCTGCGGCTGGTGCAGGCGCTGGTAACAATTTTGTTTCTGTACTCCACGGCAGCTTGACGGTCTCTTTGACGGCATCCAACGCGGCGGCCACACAGAGGTCTGCCGAACGCAATGAATTCATTAGCCACAGGCAATTCGCACGAAGAGCCTGGATAGGACTCACGCTTGAGGTCAGAGCCGGAGAAGCTTTCGGCACGCTTCGCCAGAGCTTTGAGATCTACGTCGGGTTCGAGTATCTCGTCGCGGAGCATGATCTTGAGGATTTCTGCATACGAATGTCAACAACTGCGATGACTTGGGTGCTGGGCGGTTGAACAAACCTTCGCGTTCACGCTCGCCGGGCAAGTCCACCAGTAGTCGTCGCGGCAGACGTCGCAAAACAGCATCGTCCAGGTCGAATGGTCTGCCAATGTTGTTAACTGTTGTAAGGCGCGCTCTGCGGGAAATTCGCACCTGTTCGTCGCACCGATGACAATGACATTACTGTCCTCGCGTGTCTTCAGGCCGTCCATCTCCTGCATGAACTCCGTGATGACCCCGCGATGCGCAATCGTACTGCCCGTGCCGCGGCCAGATGAACGAGCTCCAAAGAGCGAGTCGATCTCGTCTAGGAAAACGACGCAAGGCGACAGTTTGCGCGCCATGGAGAATACTGCGCGGACGAGTTTCTCGCCCTATACCGAGAAGCTTCACTTCAGTAAAGGGAAGTGGTTGATGTGAAGCACGTACCTCGCCGACATACATGTCGAAGACGTCGCTCGGCGTGACTATCATCATCCGCGCGCCGCTTTCGCGAGCGAGGGCGCGCACGAGGAGTGTCTTACCCGTGCCAGGTGGTCCGAATAGGAGTGCGCCCGTCATTGTATGCTGCTTGAGCACACCCGAGGAGAACGCCGCGGGGTGCAGCAGCGGTAGCGACACCAGCGTGCGCACAGAATCTACTGTGTGCGTTGGAAGGTGCACCTGGCTGAACGACGTCGGCATCGAGGCTACAACGAGGAGCCGTTAGTTTCACGAATGTATCGCGCATGGGGGCGCATGTACCGGTGTCGACAATACAACCTAACAGCCGCTGCTCGTGTGAATTGAGGCTCTGGTCACGCTTGATGCGCTCCACCACCTCGTCGACCTCTCCCACCTCGGGACCCTCTGTCTTGCCGTCCGCTTCCTCGTCCACGCCAGGGAGTCCCGCCTCGCGGACCCACGAGCGTCGCGTGTGATGCGCGCTGCGCTGCGTCCGCCAAGAGTCTCGTACGGCTTGCCATGGTACGTGAATGGGTTCTAACGTCCGGACTGCTGGGCGCGGCAGGTCGGCGCTGACGACAGCACCCATCGCGCGGTCTGCGATCTCCTTGACCGTACTCCAAGGCTCGACGCGGTGTCCCCATTCCTCGAGCATATCTGCTTCAGCGACGATCTCCTTCGCCGTCTCCACGTCAGGTAACGCAGGGGTGAGCGCAGCTTCGACGTCGGCTTTGATTTCGAGTATAGGTGCAAGTTCCTCGGTGGGTTCAGGTGCAGGTGTGGACGCAGGTGGGTCCACTGCCGCCTCTACGGTTACCGGTTCAGTCGAGGCAGTATCAGCCACAACTTCCGTTGCAGGCGCAGCAATTGCGGGCGGAGGGTGAGGGAGTGGTAAATGCTCGAGTACGCCGCCAATATTGCCAATCGCCATGCGCATAAGCAACTCATTCACCTCCTTCCTCCGTGCAACGCGGCACTCTCGTTCGAGGAGCAGCGAACGCACGCGGGGGACGATGAACGACGCGCGGTAGTACCGCGATGCGTTGTCCGCCGCCGGCTGGGAGCGCGGAGGCTCCGCACCCGGCGCAATGAGGCGGGAGAGGATGTTGTGGGCCATGGTGGACGAGGATGCGACGGAGCGCTCCATAGGGTCCTCAGGTGTCATGCTGAATGCTGGCAGCGATGCGATGAGGTTGAATTCCGGGTCCTCCCAGCGCTTCAGCCGCACACGGTTCCGCCGCTCGCGCTGCTTGTCTGCGTCGGCGTTCTCGCCCCAGAGGTCGAGCTCGGGGCTAGCGTCAGGCGTGCCTTCGGGACTTACGAGATTCACCTGGTTAGGCGCTTGCATCATGCGCATTCTCCGCGCGAGGTCTCGAAGAGCGCCTTGAGTACGAGGCGAAGATAAGGAGCCGCCAGATGAGGACGAAAGCACGCCAGGAGTCATACCTAGAATGATCGTCGTCGGATTGGGGACGGGGGACATCGCTTTAGCGCCTGGCGTCCGTCTGCGCTCACGGACCGCCTCGACAAGCGGTGGCATCCACGCCGAACTCTGCGATGCAAGGAGCCCAAAGTCGCGCACGTATACTATGCGCGGTTTCCCGAGCATATAGCGTTCTCCGGGACGCAGGGCACCGACGACCTGGTCAAAGAATAGCCTGGAGCGTGGCAAGGGTGGTGTGCGCCTGACGGTGCTGGCGCGAAGAGTGGGAACGGCGATTTGTGTGGTAAAGAAAACGGGACGTTCGACGGGGATTTCAGGCTGGCCTTCTTCACCGTCTTCCTCCTCCTCTTCTGCCGCGGAGTTGTTCCTGAATGAGGTTGTGGCATCCTGGTGCTGCAGAGGATTGCGGGGAAGTTGTATGCACTCTGCGTCTGGAATAGATTGTGAGTTGGGATGGTAAATGAACGTGTATGTGGGCGTACCCTTTCCAAAAACACCCCATTCGCCGGCTGCGAGTTGTGCAGCATCGATGACCACGACGTCCGCGTCGAGCTGACGCGCCAACGCGCGCACGGTGTTGTCAATCACGTACTCTCCGCCTTCGAGGGGACAGTAGAGTGCGAAGGTAGGCTCGACGAGCGACTGGTTGCTGTCTGACACGAACGCCGCGCGTCGCTGTGTGCGTGCGGAAAGCGTAATCAAAAGATGAGACAGGGCTGCAAATGCGGTTGAGCAGCTGGGAGTATGCGGGGAATAAAGTTTCGCGTGCCTTCGTTGTAGATCTCCTTGGGCGGGAGCGTGGACTCGTCGACCTCGACGCTGTCGGACGGAAGCCAGAGAATGTCGCGGTTCTGGCCCATTGGCGTGCCCGCTAATTCCTTGTCGGACGACGCGGAGGCTGCGAGAGTGAGTGCTACGCGCGAGGGGACGCGTGGCTTTGCGGGTGCGGGCTTGGACGGTGCTGCATCCTCTGGTGCGGGCGCGTCTGGCGGTGGTGCGGCGCCTGCGTCGGCGGGCTGTGGTTTGTCATCCGCGGGCTGGTCTGCGGCGGAGGAGAGCGCCCTGGCGGCGTGTCTGGCCGTCTGGCGGGGCTGGGCGCGGCGAGCAGAGGCGAGGGAGCGTGTAGTCGAGAGGACGGCCGAGCGCGCACGCATGTCCGAGTCCGGAGAAAAGACAAGAGGGGCGGCAACTTCCAGCGCGCACTCTCCATGCTCGCCCGACGCGTCCTCCGTTCCACGCTCGTCCTCGCCAGGCACGCGTCCACCGCCGTCCCGCCACCACCGGCGTCCGTCCCGCCACCGCCGACGACCGCGCCGCCGCTACAGCCGCCCCCCGTCGCGCGTGGTACACCGTCGGGTACAAACTCGATGCTACGCTCCACCACCGTGCAGCCTCCCGGCAAGATGCTCTCTCCCGCAGAGATTTGGGCACAAAACTCGGAGCGTGCGGTCGGCCGCCTCGTCATGCCGCCTACGCCCTACAGCGGTTCGTCCGCCTCATTTCCCACCGCGCCCCTGCTCACCACCTGCACCCAGGTCGCAGCGTCAAAGTCGTAAACGGCAATATCGCCCTCGCCTACGGCAGTCTGCGTGCCATCCTCAAGAGAAATAACGTCGAGTCAGAGCTCAGGCGCGCCGCCCGCCACGAGAAGAAGGGCTACAAGCGTCGTCGACTCCGGAGCGAGCGCTGGAGACGCCTGTTCGCAGACCAGGCCCGTCCCACACTTTCCGCCAATCGCTCATATACTTACAGCCTTCACAGGTCCGCAAAAAGGTCCAGCTCGTGCAGTCCATCGTCCGCAGAGGAGCATAATACAATGCGTAATATATATATATATATGTCTGCTCGGAAACCAACTGCTACCCTATAATCAACCTCGCCGTCTGCTCGAGCGTCTCGCACCGGGCTCCGGCTCCTCCTGGTCCACTTCCATCTGCGAAGGATCCTCGCCTTCGTCCTCGTCTTCCTCGTCGGATTCAGCGGCCCTGCAGATTACAGTTTGAGCACAATCGCAGCGCGTTATAGGATGCATACTTTTTCTTCCCCTTCGCGTTGCCCTTCTTGCGCACGATACGTGCAGGCCTCTCCTCTTCGCTTCCCTCTTCGTCGCTTTCCTGCTGCTTCCGTCCACGGAGCTGGTCGTCGTTTGCGCCGGCCGCTTCCTCTCCCACCTTCAACGACGAGAGTACCGTCAACACATGTACAAGAACATGCATGCACACGGGGGACGCACCTTGCGCAAAGTCTTCCCCGTCCAGTCGCTTCTGCACGACGGACAGTCCAGTTTGCCATTACGTGTCTCCGCCCGACGCTGGATATTCTCGTAGCAGTGTTTATGCAGCCGCGCCTTGCATGCCGTTGTGGTACACCGCACGCCGCTGAACACCAGCGCCGTACAAATCACGCATTCCTGGTCGGCAGACAGGTCCTCGAAGTTGTTGAGCAGATACTGTTCGAGCTCCATCCGCGCGCGTGTGCCGAGCATATACCGCCCGCGTCTAGAAACG